>VZQC01005780.1:4940548-5042191 GCA_009823505.1 Rhizomys pruinosus | reverse complement strand
AAAAAAAAAAAAAAAAAAAAAAGAAATGTTGTATGAAATCCGCTCAATAAAAATTTAAAAGGTTAAAAAATAAAAAATAAAAAAAAAAGCTGCACATAGCTGGTTCATACCTGTAATTCCAGAACTCAAAAGATAAGAAGATCACAAAGTCAAAGCCAGCATGGGCTAAACACAGTAAGACCCCTTCTCAAAACTGAAGGTGTACATGTTTAAGGCATACAACTTAATTAAACAATGCGTTTAGTGGTACACACACACTGGTGAAACCATCACCTGCCCACAGACATTTCTATCTCTTCCCCCAAACTTTCTTTTCCCTCATTATTGGGGTAGAGGGGTAAAAAGATCAACTGTTTTTAGATTTCTAAGTAGCTATGATGGTTAATCTTGATTGTCAACTAAATGGGATTTAGAATCACCTAAGGGACACAACTCTGGTTGTGTCTGCCTATCAGGCATTTCCAGAGAGGATTAACAGAACGGGAAAGACCTGCCCTCCAAATACATGATCCTGTCCCAAGAGATCCCAGGGAAAAGCAGCACAGGCCTGTGCTTTCCCTCCTTCCTAAGCAAGTCTGTCTATGGCATCTGCAGGCATCTGATTCCAGCTTTGTCAGCCTTCCAGCAAGGCTCAATAAGACATCCCAGTAAGCTCTAGGTCTTCAGCATGGACGAGGACTGCTGAAGCATCTGGCTTTGTGGACTGACAGCTACTGGGTTCTGTGCCTGTCCAGGGAGACGATGTCCATTGCTAACTACCTAATCATGTAAAACCTCTACACATATACTCTGTTGGTTTTGTTCCTCTAGAGAACCCTACCTAATACAGTATCTAACACAGTATTGTAAGTTATGGACACTATGCAGCATAGTAACTCTCCAGAAAGTGTACACAGCTCAAATTTGCACTTTGATCCAACACCTTACCATTTCTTTCTCTTCTGGTCCACTCTAGCTGCTCTCTGCTCTTATTAAATTGACTATTTTAGATTCCACAAAAAAAGTGAGACCACAAAGTAATTGTTTTTTCTTATCATGTTGTACTAAGTGTAGTGTCCCCTAGATTCACTTATGGAGTCTGAACTTTTGCCCACTATAAATAATGCAGCAATGAACATAGGAGTACAGATATCTCAGAGAGGCATGGATTACATTTTTGTCAATAAATACTGGATCATATGGTAGTTCTACCTTCAATTATTTTTTTGAGACAGGGTCTCCCTTTAGTCCCAGCTGGCCTAGAACTCAGTATGTAGACCAGGATGGCCTTGAACTCACAGAGATCCTCCTGCCTCTGCCTTCCGAGTACTGGGATTAAAGGCATGCACCACCACACCCTGCTTACCTTTAATTTTTTTTATTTTTTATTTTATATATTTTGGATCTTAATCCTATATCTAATCTATGGCTTTCTCCTACTACCTGTTGTCCCATGGGCTCCTTCCCATTCTACAGGACTCTGACATCATACCCTCCCAAATCACTGTCAAGCCCAATATCCAGGAGCTTTTCCCCTATATTCTCTTACAGAAATGTTATGGTTTTTTGTTTAAGTCTTTAACCATTTTCAGTTGATTCTTCTGTATGGTATAAAATACAGGTCTCATTTCATCTTTTGCATGTGATTTACCTTGTTCTGCTTTCTGGTGCCAGGTGTCCAACAAAGAACCTCGTGCATGATAGATAAGAACTCTACTATGGAGCTCTTCTTCAGCCCTTGGAATTTTGAGATAGAATCTCACTGTGCAGGCCAGGCTAGCCTAGAATTCACTATGTAGTCCAGGCTGACCTTAAACGTTCAGTCCTCCTCCTCTATCCCAGAGTGCTGTGATATCAGCCACCACACCCATCCCTCTGTATGTTGTATGCACCGACACCATTATCTGAAGAGATGGTCCTGTCCCCAGTGTGCATCCTCAGCACCTGTGTCTATCATTAATTGATCATATGTATGGTTTTATTTCCAGACTTTATTCTGTTCCATTGATTTATTATATGCTTATTTTGTTTTGTTTTGTCTTTTTGAGACAGGGTCTGCCTGTCACTTCAGCTGTCCTGGAACTCCCTATGTAGACCAGACTGCCTCTGCCTCCTGAATGCTGGGATTAAAGGCGTGTCCCACCACACCCAGCTACGTCTGTTTTTAAGGTCAATTCTATTCTGTTTTATATTATTATAGCTTTATAGTATAAGTTGAGAAGTGTGATACCTCCAGAACTATTCTTGCTGCTCAAAACTATCTTGGCATTTGAGGGGGGTTTTTTGTTTTTTTTTTTTTTTTTTGGCTTTTCGAGGCAAGGTCTCCCTTTAGTCCCAGCTAGCGTGGAGCTCACTATGTAGACCAGGCTGGTCTTGAACTCACAAAAATCCAACTGCCTTTGCCTCCCAGTGCTGGGATTAAAGGCATGTGCCACCACACCTGGCCTTTTTTTAAGGTTTTTTTTTTTTTTTTGTATGGTATTTGAGATTTTTATGGCTGCATAATTTTTAGGACATTAATTTTTTTCATCTATGAACATGGGATATCCTTTTCACATGTTTTTCTTTTTTTTAATTTTATTTATTTCTGTATGTGTATGAATGTACTGTCTGCATGCAGGTTTGTGCATCCGTGTCATGCAACACCGCGGAGGTCAGAAGAGGGTGTCGGATTCCCCTGGAACTGGAGCTCTCCTGGAATTGGAGTTTCAGACGGTTCTGAGCTGCCATGTGGGTGCTGGGGATCGAACCCGGGTCCTCTGTAAGAGCGGTCGGCGCTCTTAACCACTAGGCCATCTCTCCAGCCCCTCACATGTTTTTCAATTAAACACCATTTTCCTGATACCAACATACTGTGGCTCTCCTGGTGGAAACAGTTTATTCCAATCAATTTAATGTTCTTAAGGCTTTGCTCAGACAGCTCACTTACTTAGAAATGCACTGAACAGTCTGCCTTCAAGAAGCACCAAGTCTTGTGGGTGAAACAGGCACTCACACAAAGTTTCCCACGCCATGGTAAGTGCACTGTTAGACACGTCCAAGGTTTGGTACTGACTTAAAGGAGGGGGCTACAGCTCTGTGTGAGCTGGGTCATCAAGGTCAGAGAGGAAGTCAACAGGTGGCAGTTGACACAATTCTTTCCTGAAGGCGTGGCTAATGCTAACTGGTAGGAAGTGGCATCTCACTGGGTCCTATGGGTGTCCTCTGGGGACAGCTAGTCCTGTCACTAGTCCTGTGGCTGAGTGTGGAGAGGAATAAAATGCTGCCGAGATGGGCCGAGACAGCAGACAACCAGTCCTTTGTGTTCTTTTCAAACCACAGACCTTCTTGAGAATCTGATGAAAACTGTTGACCTTGTACCAATACTACACAAATTCATGATTATGCATACTGCGCAGGAGGCTTCCTGCCAAGCAGTCTATCACTAACCAGGTTTAAACTCCCTCGAGCACCCTCAAGATAAACCCCTGTAATACAACGTCCCCAGTTCGTTTGCCAGATACCTCGGATGGCTCAGTCCCTAGGTTTGAGTGGCTCAGTGGCTAGGTTTCTGAATCCTTTCTGTGTACCCATTAGGACACACTTTCTCAAGGCCAAGCTGCCTTGTCCTTCCCCAGGCAATTGCTGAGGCTGTGAACTCCCTATGATCCCTCTGCTCAAGGCCTGAACAGCCTAGAGTTGGTCCTAGGAAAACCTTTCTTCTCATCCATCACACTGGAGCTCAGTAAGTCCAGGTCCAGCCCCAGCCCAGGGAACATGCATTCCCAGCCCGTCCATCCTCCACTTAACTCCCTATTGCCAGACAGCTCCTCTACCTGTGACAAAGTTTATGCCCTAGCACCACAGTAACTCAATTATTTCCAAATTGCCTCTGGCAAATACCTGAGAGGGGCTCCCCTTCAGCTGACCTCCTCTCTCCCCTTTGGGAGCCCCATTAGACCATAAGGTTTTACATGCCCTGTGTAGAAACCTACTGTTCAGTCCTTGCAGAGGTTTATTGGTGACCTCACGCAGCTGAGAGATGCTGGCATGGCTTTAAATATTTAACCACTTTAAAAACATTGGTAGTGATAATAACTTTGCTGATGGCAGCTCAAATTAAGCTCCAGATCAAATAAGATTTGTTGAATCTGAAATACTTCTAATTAACTTCTTGGCCAGCTTCCTTTGCAACAGATGGCCACAAGGGGAAGCTAGGACTTCTGGGAAGAGCACTGGACTGAGAGTCTATTAGTAAAGAGGGGAGAATAAATGGCACTTGCTGTGTTTTTGGAAACATCTAATAAGATCAAATTGCAAAAGTGCTTCTTTTTTGTGACCTATGTAGATATAGATGTCAGGGATCATGACCTTGGTAGTAAAAACATGCCAACTGCTCACTGAATCTTGGGGTGCCCTCACATTGGCCACACGTCTTACCCAGAAATGATTTGGGACAAAGGGGAACAGTTGAGTGACATCACTCCCACACAAGCCTCTGGAAGCTCTTCTAGCCTCAACATGTGAGCTGCGCCATCCTGCACGGGGAGTTGGTCTGCAGAGGGGAGAGCACCCCAATAGTATTCCACATGTGCCCCCCAACCTTTGGCACTCCCAGTGGTAGTCTCCCTGATGAGTGCCCCTCACTTGCTCTGGTAGTCACTAGTCTGGGGCGCATTCAAGGACATTTTGGGGTGGATGTCAGTGCCCCAAACTGCCCAACCCAGCGATGGAGGAGGAGTGAGGGCACTGGGGTTCTCTCTCATTCCTCTCTGGGGCAATCCCAGCCTATCCCTCCATTCCCAGGTCTGCTGCTCCCACCCGACACCAGCGGATCCGTCCTGTGGATGTCTTTGTAATGTACAGGCTGAGCATCTCTTCTCTAAAATGCTCAGGCCCAAAAGTATTTCAGATTTTGGACTTTTCTAGATTTTGTAATATTTGCATTGTCACAATGAGATATTGAGAGATGTGACCCAAGTCTACACATGAAATTTATTTATGATTCATATATACATCTTATACAGACAGCCTAAAGGCAGGAAACTTTATACAATATTTTTAATAATCTTGTGTGTTTGGCGGAAGCCCATCACAAGTCCAGTGTGTAATTTTCAAACTATGGTGTTGTGTCAGGGCTCAAAAAGTTCTGGATTTTGGAGCACTGCCAATTTTGGACTTTGGATTAGAGATACTCAACCTGCCCTCTAACTGACATGGACACTAGAGACCCCACCCCCTTTCCTCCTGACTTCCTCCCTCTCTAGAACAGCCTCAGAGTTAACGAGCAGTTAGCTCACTGAACAAGCAGCAAACTTGAGTGCCTGGCCATCTCTGTACTCCAGGCTGAGAAGGGGCCAGAGGCAGTCTGCCCAGGCAGCCTGAAGCCACAAGGACGCCAACAATAATGGCTAATGCAATACACACAATTTCATTACTAATGTGAAAATTGATTCAAACTCATGGGGAAAGAGAAGAAAGATCCTGATTGGAATGCTAAGTCCCAGGGATATGGGATGGTTGGAGGGATGTGCTGCTGCTGAGAGAGCAGAGTTGTTCCAAGGTGACAGGAGGAAGTCAGACGCTAAACAGGAGTAGGTGTCACCTGGACATTTTCAACTTCCCCAAGCCTCCACCTGCTGTGACCAATTGCTTTGCTTCAGAAAGCTCCGTCTCCAGAAATGAACTCTTCTGCAGCCCTGGTGTCAAAGTATGCCCTGCTCCATCTGGAGAAGCCAGGCCTCTGCTTCTCCAGAGACCTTGAGCAGGCTCATGCTGGGACCTTTGCCTCCCCCCCCACCCCACGGGATGACTTCTATCTCGTCACAGCTGTGTCCTCTATATACATGGCTGCCTGCATGAGACAATAAAGCCCACTTTTGCTTACTTAAAGCTGTGCTATAAGTTAAGACAAGATTCTTATTTAAACATTTGCCTTGGTTATCAAACATGGACTTGCTACGTGTTTCCCCCTGCCATCCACCCTGTGTCTGTCCCCCAAACAGAGAAAACTGACTTGGAGCTTTCTTGCCTCATGTTTCTGAAGAACATTTCTGAAGAACAAGTGTGTGTTCCAGCCTGACTGTGGAAGAGCATGTATTTGTTCTACAATAAACTCCCTCATTCATTATTGAGCATCTACTTTGTGGATGGTGCGGAGCCAAGACTAAGGCTGTGAACAGCTCCCTGGAGCATCCCTGGCATGGTGAGGAACAAGGCACACACCTCGAAATGCCCATCCATAATGCACAGTGGTGAGTGTGCTAACAGAGGCAGGGACAAAGTGTGTGGAGAGGGAAGACAGAATGGCTACTTCTCCTTGGGCCTGGGGAGAACTTTCAGGGAACGTGAGTGGTGAGTGGCTGCTGGCTTCCGAGTGGGGGGGTTCCCCCAGGCTGTACATCCCAGAGAGATCCTAGCCGCTCACTTTCACACATCCAATAAAAAGTAGCCAAACACCCTTATCCAGGGCACAATCAGTTCTCCTAAGCTTCAGCACTGCAGAGCACCTCATCTCCTGCTGAGCCGACCCTGGCCACCACCCACATGTCCCCCAGCTTCCCTGCTGCCTCTCACCCACCACTCCCTTGGGAAGCAGGCCAAGGAAGAAGATGGACAGTCCACAGTATCCACGGGTGGAGCAGAAAAGAATGGACAGTCCTCTAGCGTAACCCCATGGCACGTTGTCAGTTCTCCAAGGCCTCCCTCCTGCAGAGAAGGCCCCCAGGGCATGAATCCTGCTCCTCTAGCATCTTGCCAATGCTCTCCTGAAAAAAACTGTGCTTTTGTCACATGTCTCAGAGTAAGGCCTGAGGGGTATTCAGGGCACAGTACCTCTCCAAACATGAGCTACTCAGAGTGCAAGGAAGCAAGAGGGCTGCCTGAACCCTTGAGCACAACCCACCTCAAGTCATCTACCTGAGTGAGGATGACTGAGCCCCTCCCACCCCCACAAGTCTTGGGTTTATGCAATTGTTTTGTGTGTATACATGTACTCGTGTATGTGTACATGTTTGTGAACACACATGTGGAAGCCAGGTGTCCTCCTCAATCACTCTCCACCTTAGTTTTTGAGACAAGATCTCTCACTGAATGGGGAGCTCTCCAATTCTGCTAGACTAGGGCTGGCTAGTGAGCCACAGGGACCCTCCGATCTGTATTTCCCCAGCACTGGGATTACAAGTGTACAAGATCACACCAGCTTTTACATCCTCTCTCACACTTGTGACACAGCCCTCTACTGACTGAGCTGTCTCTCCATCTCCCTGAAAGTGATTTTGAAAACCCAGACAGAGGGCTTTCCATATGCCTGAAGTTCATTCTGTCTTGTGGGTTGAGGCCCATTGTTCTGCCAATCTACTCTACATATTGATGATGTCATCCCACAGTCCTGCCAGCCTGGCTTTATATGTGGTTAATCAACAAATGTGTCAAACACGACTGGCCCAAAGGTGATGCCCTCCAGTGTCCAAGGCCTACAGGAAAGGCTGGTAGTGTCTCCCACATGAAGTTGTAAAGAACTGAATTGGCAAATGTGGCCTCACTATGTGCACCCACATCTGACACCCACCCACCTCAGGACAATCAGTTCGTCATCTTTTCCTTTCAGACAGCTTGGCTTGAAGCTCCCTAAAATTGAGATGCCCTAAATTTAAGACATTTAGACAGGGTAAGCTTTTGTAAGTCAGAGGAGAACGTGAATCTTAAGCAAGCTGACCTTCATGAACTGCTCCCGCCCTACTGAACTCTACTTTCTTTTGTCAGAGCTCCAAACCTATCTGCCTCAGATGCTCCTGCAAAACATTGGAGGAAAATGGCCTCATGCTTGCTGCTCTGAAAGATTTTTTTTAATCTACCTTTTCTTCCTTGCAAAAACATCTGCCTGACTTCAGCTTTCTGGCACAGCTCACCCTCTCCACGGAGTCTCAATAATACACACAATGCTTCCAGAATTGCATTTATAATCTTCTGCTGCTGCCCGGAGGATGCCTGTGCAGTTACCTTTGTTTGTCCTGGTCTCGGTTTATGGGCCTGGCTTTGGCCCAGTGTGGTCTGAATGTAGCTCTGTGGCCAGGAGGGGTGAGCCAAGCACGCCACAGCGGTATTCGAATGCACTCAGGCCTGTGGCAGTGGAGAAGTCAAAATCATGCTCACTGGCAGAAGGCGGGGTCCAGACTCCCTTTCCCCAAGTAATAACTGCTCATGATATAGAAGCCAGGCAGGAATGTGTGTGGCTATGCAAAGGTGCATAAGTGTACATGCACAGAGGTATAAAAAATTCAACAGGCAGTGAGTGTCTGCTATAATAATAATACTTAGTGTTTTATGTCACTTGCTAAGCTCAGGGAGTAAGTGCTTCATATATTTTAACTCGTTTAATCCTCAGTAGAGTCCTATGAGGTGGGGACTTCCATTATCCCCAATTTGCACAAACAGAAGCACAGAGCTCTGAGTGGTAGAGCTGGGACTGGAACCCGAGCAGCTCGGCCTCAGAGTTCACATTCTCGGGTACCAGTCAGTCCTCACAGGTATGTCTACCCACATGAGGAAGACCCCAGCCCAAGCTTTGCAGCTCACTTCCTCCAACCCCCTAGCACACCCTCCACACTCCTCACGTCCTGGCTCCTCTCATCATCCTCTGAACATCTGGGAACGCTCAGGCCACTGTCCCTCTGTGCCCATGGTCTTGGCTCTACCCAGAATATAACTGTTCATCATTTAAAGCCCACTCAATGTTGGCTTTCCTGTGAAGCATGCCCTACTCCTATGTAGGATAGTTTGCTCCCTTCTGTCAGGTCCTAGAGCTATATTAGTTCAGAATCAGCTTTGGGTTTTTTGTTTGTTTTTGTTTGTTTGTTTGTTTTGGTCTTTTTGAGACAGGGTCTCCCTGTAGTCCCAGCCATCCTGGAACTTACTCTGTAGACCAGGCCAGCCTTGAACTCACAAAGATCCGCCTGCCTCTGCCTCCCAAGTGCTGCGACTAAAGGCGTGAACCACCACACCTGGCCAGAATCAGCTTTGTAAACAGTAAAAGATTCTGGAACAAGGATTAAGAAGCCAGGAAACTGACATAAAATGGTAAGAGTAAAGTACTAGGGACTTTTACTTAGTCATCTACTCATTAAATACTTGATGCCTACTATTAGCAGATAAATATTTGATACCTGCTATATATTTTTAATGATTTTTAATTTTTATTTATTTTTTTATGTGTATGAATGTACTGTCTGCATGTAGGTTTGTGCACCCATGTCGTGCAATGCCGTGGAGGTCAGAAGAGGGTGTCAGATTCCCCTGGAACTGGAGTTCTCCTGGGATTGGAGTTACAGACGGTTCTCAGCTGCCATGTGGATGCTGGGGATCAAACCCAAGTCCTCTGCAAGAGCAGTTGGCGCTCTTAACCACTAGGCCATCTCTCCAGCCCCGATACCTGCTATATATTAAACCCTGTTCTAGATTCTGCGGCTAGAACAGTTATAATGAACACAAGTTCACAGACCTTATACTCTAGCAAGGGGAGACAGAAATAAGAAACAAATCAAACCCAGGGTACATTAGAATCTGGCATACACCCTGGGAAGGGAACAAGGTGGGCAAATGGGGCTGGGAGCCCAGAGAGAGGCCAAGGACGTCTTGCCATTAGGTCCCCGACTCTCAGAGTCTTCTCTCATTTCCCCGTAGGAGTGCCAACCAGAGCAGCATAGAGGCTCCTTCCATTACCCCAGGAACATGCAGAACTTCAGAGGAAACATGGGGCCCCTCTGCTACCTAATGTCTGCTCTACTGATGGTGGCGGCGATGGGCCAGGCCCATCACACTGACGTGAGGAAGTAGACACGGTAGGGCTGAGAACAAGCAGAACAGACACATCTTCACAGGGATCACATGGAACTGTCATTGTGCCACGTCTACACACAGGGCACGGTGCCCATCACCTCCCACAGGCTGTTCTGCTGCATCTGTGGTGAATGCTTTCAACCTCCTCTTTCACAGATGAGAAAACTGAGGCTTGGAATGGGTCAGCATCTTCACCAAGGCCCGCGGAGTTTCAGTGATGGGCCCAGGACTCAAATAGCTGTGCCTAACTCCTGGACCCACTTAGCCCCCACTAAGTCCCAGTCACTGCGTCAGAGACCCATTCCTAAGAGTCTTGTCTGGGTCAGCTCTAAGCCCCTGGGGACATAGAACACTACATGGAGGAGCAAGGGCGCCTAGAAATAAGTTGCACACCACCCAGCAGCCTGCAGTGAGGCTGTGCAAGACCCCATGTGAGCTTTCTCAGAACACAGGAGGCTGAGCCGAGGCCGGATGCAGTCTGGACCTTTCCTCCCAGAGCTGACTTAGAGTCTCCTGCTGGCCTTGGTGCCGTCACTCCTCTTCCTACGGTCGGTCCCTCCGAGCTCCCCCTCCACCGCACTCGATTCCTTTCATCAAGCAGAGGTTTCACCTCCTCCCACAGGTCTTAAATGTACAGCCAATGGCTCTGAGCCATCCTGCTCCTGGCCCTGAGCACCCCTTCCCTACAAAAACCAACTGGCCAACTTCCTGCACAGGCCCAGCTTCTGTTAGGGGGTCACCCCTAGCCTTCCAGTGTGGCGCCATAATCCTTGGGGAGCAGAAGGAGGACTTGGCCTACTCCTTCTCCTTACTCCCACACCTTCACACCCCAAAAAGGCACTCTGCCAGTTCTGTCATCCAAGCCCCAGAGTGGCCCCGTCAACCCCTTCCGCCACCCTGCATGGTCTGCATTGGCCCCCCTTGCCCTTTCCTGTGCTCTCCACTGACAGGACCCTCCTGTCTCTAGGCTCCACCCTGAACCCCTGACCTGATCCCTCTGCTCTGACATTAGGCTGACCTAGCAGGACTAAGCTGAGCTGGTTCCGGCCCCAGCAGCTCAGAGCACGTGGCCAACATCTTCCCAGCTCTACATTCAGTTGACATCACATTTCTGGCTAAAGCTGGCTGTGGCAAGTTCTAAGCCCTTCAAAATCAGCAGAGCTTACAGATCAGCCACCATGTGAAGGCTCAGTATGTCCTGAGTTGCCACATTCCTGGGGCAGCCAGCCTCAGCTCCATCCTGGGACATTCTGGCTCAGTACAGGAGTGAGACGCATGCATTCTGGGCAGCCCTCCATCTTGGGCAACCAAAAGACGGTTCATACCAACCTGCTGAGTTTACCCTCAGTATGCAAAGTGCTCTCAGGTCCCCTCAGCATGGAGACACCTCTCTGGTCCCTGTGCCCCACTGCATCTAAGGTTTTCCTAGTTTTTCTCCCCTGTAACCACTCCCATCTTGGCCAAGGGGAAGACGTCCCCTGCTGGATGTGTGCCAAAAAGTAAGCCTGTAAGATTGGTCCATAACACAAGGCTCAATGATAGTCACTGGTGCTGAGAGGCAGGGATGTGATTGGCCTGACAAGTGGCTGGATTGGATTGACCTAAGCATTCCCTCGCAAGCAATATAAACAAACTGCCCAGGCCCACTCAGACCCTCACCTGAGCTACCTCCCTTGGTTTCACAACATCAGACCCAATAAAGGCTTAGGTGTTTTTGCCTTGCCTACATTCGGTAATGTGGGCTTAGCTGGTGACACAAAGAAAGAAGCAGCAGAGACAGTGGAGAGAACGGAGACCACAGGGGCAGCAGTGCATAGACAAAAGGCGCATCGGTGGCAGCTTGACAGCTGAAGGGATCCCGTGACCCTGGAGGGGATCCCAGCAGCACACATCTGACTTCCGACATCCCACACTGGGCTCGCATCTGGTGCCTGGTTTACAAGTCTCTCAGCCAAGGCTTCCGAGCTCAGTCCATTGGTAACCATTCCTTGACAGCTGAAGTGGCAGCTACAGAAGCCTCAGACCCACCCACTGGCAGCACCTGTAGCTCAGGTGCCCCAGCACTGCTGGTGGCATCTGCCAACTTAGATTTAGATAACAGTAGAATGCCCATTGATCCCACCACCCAGTGAGCCTGCCCACTGGGTGATGGGTATCTGTGCTTGAGAGATCCCACCCATACCTGATACTCAGTTCCTGGATGGCCTGCTGGGTCATGAGTAGCACTGAGAATTCCAGTTGCAACCAAGCTCCCGGACACAGTCCCAGGAAAGGCAGGCACCATCAGGTCATCCCCACAGAAGCCACTGAGTTGGATAGCAGAGGAGAACGTCTCCAGCTGGCTCGCCGTATGACCCTGAACAGCCTGCTTATGTAGCCTGAGAAGGAGTGTTCAGACTAATGGCCCGAAGAGGCAGCTGAGCAGTTCAAGAGCAGCCAGAACAGGAAGGATGAGGATGAGGAGGAGGAGGAGGAGGAGGAGGAGGAGGAGGAGGAGGAGGAAAAAGATGACAAGAGAGAGGGCACAGTGCTGACTCAAATAGAATAAAAGGCCACAAGGATACAGAGAAGAAAACCTGGCAAAGAGACATAGCGAGCCATAGGGTCCAAAGGTGCCATACTCAGGCTGGGACCACAACACTGCTCACTGAGGGGGCCCAGAATCCCAGCATCAGAGGCCTGCATGGGAACTGTAACAGTGAGCAACACCACTGGCCTCCACTCCTGCCTGCCTACTGCCATGGCTTGCTACTGCCAAACACTAAGGGAAATGAAAGTATATGTATCTAGGGAGAGCAAAAGAGCCCTCAGCCAGATCACCGGAAGCAGAGTCAACCCTTCCCTGTACCTGGGACTGACTACAAGACAACCATGACCTCCTAGTAGTCAAATTCACAGGATAGTGTGTATCCTAGTTTGATTTCTATTGCAGTGATAAAACACTACCTCAAATCATCTTGGGGAAGAAAGAGTTTATTTCATCTAATACTTTACAGCCCATCATCAAGGGAAGCTAAGGCAGGAACTCAGGCAGGAACTTGGGGGCAGGAAGTGAAGCACAGACCATGGAGGAATGCTGCTTGCTGGCTTGGTCCCCTGGCTGGCTCAGCTCCCTTTCCTATACAGCCCTGGCCCACCTGCCCAGGGATGGCACAGCCCACAATGGTTTGGTCCCTCCTATACCAATTAACAATCAAGAAAATGTGCCACAGGCCAATCTAATGGAGGAGATTCCTAAACTGAGATTCCTAAATTGAGGTGCCCTCTCGCCAAGTTTCTAGCTGGTGTCGAGTTGAACTTTCCCACCTTCCACTGTCCTCCTTCTCCCTAGGTTCTTATGAGACCTCCATCCCCTGATGGGCTAATACCTGGAACTACTGTTTTTGATCTTCTTGGGTTTGGTTCAGTTAGGTTTGGTTTGGTTCCGTTCGGTTCAGTTTGATGACAGAGTCTCACCATGTATCCAAGACTAGCCATCCTCCTGCTTCAGCCTCAACCTTCCAGATATTGGTGTTACAGGCTCTCCTTGTCTCTGGAGGTCTTGGAGCTTGAGTTTAGGTGGTCTCATCAGCTCCACTCTTCTCAATCCCACGGGCCTGCATTCTAATATCTGCACCCCTAACTTGTATGTTTCCTGGGTTATGGAGTGTATATTCAATTCCACATGGGTGTCCCTCAGTCACATCAAATACAACCAGTCTAAAATGCAACTGAATCCACCATCTTCTACTACAAGCTACAGGAAGTCCCCAACTGCCCTATGCTAGGGAGAGTACCAGCTGCCCACAGGAAGAATGAGAGAACCATCTAAAGGCTGGCCTTCTACTCATCACCCTCAACAATACCTAGTAACCATGTCCTGAAAATCCTGCCTCTCCTCGGGCACTCTCTCCTCTTGCCCTTATCTAATTGTTATTCTTTTAGACAGGGTCTCCTTGTAGCCCCAGCAAGGCTAAACTTGCTATGTAGACCAGATTGGCCTTGATTGAACTCACAGAGATCTGCCTGCCTCTGCCTCCCAACTGCTGGGATTAAAGGTGTGCACCACCGCACCTGGTGCTCTTACCCAGTGTTCTAGTTTGTCTTCCATTGCTCTGACAAAACACTCTGACCGACACCAACTTGGGGAGGAAAGGGTTTATTCAGCTTACATCTCCTGGGTCACAGTTCATCACCTAGGCAACCCAAGGCAGGAACTCAGAGCAGGAACCTGGAGGCAGCAGCTGAAGCACACGCCATGGAGGAATGCTGTTCACTGGCTTGCTCCCCTGGCTCATGCCCAGCCTGCCTTCTTATATGGTACACAACAACCTGCCCAGGGTGGCACCACTCACTGTGGGCTGGGCCCTCCCACACTGCTCAACCATCAAGACAATACTCCACAGATGTGGCCACAGGCCAATCCAATGGAGCCAATTCCCCAATTGGGGCTCCCTCAACCCAGGTGTGTCAAGTTGACACTAAAGCTATCCAGCACACCCAGTCTTAGCCTCTCTGGTAGGAGCACCCTAGGCCTTCAGCTACTTCTAGCCATTCCTTTCCTCCAGCCTGCATTAAGTCCTGTCCATCTTCACACAACAAATCTAATCAAGCTATTTCTGTTCTAAAACTTTCAGTGGCTTTTAGCTGCTCTCAAGATAAAGCTAAAACATTTTAGTATGCACATTAGATGTTCCATAATCTGATTCCATGGGGACACCCTAGGTCCAGGACCCAAACCTCGGTATCGGTTCCTTGGGCCAGACAGCAAATATGAGGCAGCAAGGGGGATGATGGAGCCAGCACCCCTGAATCAGATAGCCTGGGTTCATATCTCTGGTCCACCACCAAGGAGGCATGGCTCTGCCAATTGTCCGTGCATGACAAACCAGAAGATACAAGGAAGGGCCCTAGAGCAAGGCTCTGTGCTTAGCGAGTATGCAGTACATGGTCTTTAAAATAAACAGCAGTAGTTAGATGACCTCCCCTCCAGGCATCCCCACGCACCAGTCACTGTGACTGCAGGCTTGTCCCTTTGCCAATGAGGTGACCCTGTCCGGGCAGTTCTGTCTTCTCTTCCGAAACTCAGCCCAAGAGCCCCTGAGGCATCAGGCCTCCTCCAGAGAGCCTGTCCTGCTGCTCCTGCTGAAGTAAATGTCCTTTTCGGTGTCCCTACGTCCCCTGCACTGGCCTTTCCATGCTAGGCAGTGTCATCTGTTTCTCGGTGAAATTCAAGAACTTTTCTTAGTGCTGAACACTAGGACCTAGCATAGAGTCGGTACCCTCTCCCCAGATGGCCACTGAGCAGATGAATCAATGAAGCCCCCAGCACACCCAGATGCAGTCCTCACATCCAGGCCACTGCCGTTCCCATGCCCTTCCAAAGAGCAGCTCAGACACTGAACTCCCCCTCAAAGGCAGCTCCAGCTTCTGTTTTTCTCCCCATGCCCTGAGACTCCAGAAAACTCTGTTTAAGGAAAGGTTCCCAGGGTCCACTTGGGGCAGCGACCTCCCAGAGGCCAAGGCTGAAGCAGGAAACAAAAGACGTTCATTATGAAGCCAGTGGAGTGCAACTGAGGTACAAGGGTACAGAAAAGGAGTCCACATTAAAAGAGGAGAAACATGGCGAAGCCAGGAAGTTTTTCACAGTGACTGAGGCTTGGGGGGGGGGGAGGGAAGGACAGAGTAAATCAAACCTCTGACAGGCGATCAATGGACATCCAATTAACAGTCACAATATTACTAATTTACACAAAACGTCTAAACAATACCCTTTCCTCCTCTGTGAAGACCTTGATTCAGTGCCTCCCAGCTGTCGGGGAAGTCTCTGCTAACACTGCAAGGCCGCTGACGCTGTGCCTCCATCCAGAGTAGGCCCAAGGGCTCAGCAGTCAGAAGAGAGAGAGCTCGGGACCAGGCAGATCCAGGTGCTTGCAGAGGCTTAGCCAAGCCTCAGGAAGGAGGAGAGAGCAGCTAGGCCTGGTCACTGAGGGGACCAGGGAAGAGGCCACAGTCAGAATTATATACTCATTCTGATATCCACAGCCCAGGAGTCCGAGTGGCCCAAACGCCCCAGCATAGGCTTTGGAAGTCCTCCTCCTGCAGTCAAAGGTACACTGAGGGCACAGGACCTGCCAGGTCTGATGGTCATTCACGAGGAGAGCATCCAGGCATGGAGGAAGGGGAAAGGTCTCCTATTGAGAGTAAGGGAAGGGCTGGAGAGACGGCCTCTTGCAGAGGACCCAGGTTCAATCCCCAGCACCCACATGGCAGCTGAGAACCATCTTTAGCTCCAATTCCAGGGGAATCTGACGCCCTCTTCTGACCTCCGTGGTATTGCACAACACGGGTGCACAAATCTACATGCAGACAGTACATTCATACACATACAAAAATAAATAAAAATTTTTTAAAAAGAGAGTAAGGGAGAAGGAAGGCATGGTGCTTACTTTGTAGTGACACACAAAGACTATTGGCTATCCTGGTGTGACATCCCATCCATGGGCCCAAAATACAAGCTAGTGAGGTCCTCAAAGAGCGAGGCAGGGTTCAGTTCCAACAGGGACCTTGAAGCAGTCCCTCACCCCGGGGGATCTGCTTTTCATTCCAATAGAATGGGAAGACACTAGTGTCCACCTGGAGATGGAGATGGAGCACAGAGAATGTGCACTGAGTACACGGCCTCCACAGTGGCACGCTGAATACGAACAGGTGCTTTGAGGACCAAGGAGGGACCAGGAAGGGAAGACACAACCCTGCTTCCTTCCACAGACAAAGCAAACAGGAACCACAACCTTGGAGGTATAACCCTGACAGACTATGTTAAAGGGTGCTACAGGTTCCTCCACCACAGAATCCTCCTCCGCACATCATCTAAGCCCTCCAACCACCCAGCTCTAAGCAAAGCCATGGCTGGAGGGCAGCATGGAGTTGTCTGCAGGCACTGAAGTACCACGGGGCTAAGAACCGAAATGGATGGCTGAGTTCTTCCCAGAGGCACACAAAAGTGGAAAGCCCAGGGACGACTGAAGTGAAGATTCAGAAATGGGCGGAAGCAGGCTTTTACTGAGACAGAGTAAAGAGCAAAAGCTAAAAATGCCCCACCAGGCAGGGTCTCCAGAGCTGGTGGACCACCCAGTGACTCCTGGGCTGGTTCTTTCATAGGGTCTTTCTCTCCTTTGATCCCCTCTCCCCACATTTTATCTGGGCCCAGATAGCCCCAGCCAGGATAGAAGTAACTAAAACAGATGTCCTTGTCTATTCTGGATGCATGGCCTTGTTTTGACACCTTCCAGCAGTTAAATGGCAATGTTTTTCCCTCTCTCCTTGTGGCCTTTCCCCTAACCGTCTATCCTCAGCTAACTCCTAACAGAAGGACCATCAAGACAGACAGTGCAACCTTCTCTTCCTCACAGAAGTGGGTCAGGCAAGACTTACTGTAGCCCACTAACAAACCAGGAAACTAAGTCTGAACAACTCCCTCAGAGTCACCTGGTAGCAGGTCTCATCTTGGCTGTTTGCTTGGATTTGATTGTTTGGTTGGCTGGTTGAGACAGGGTCTCATGTATCCTGGTCTGGCCTCAAACTTATTATCCTGCCAAAGATGACCTTGAACTCCAGATCTTCCTTTCTCCACCTCCAAGTGCTATGATTACAGGCATGTGTACCACACCCAGTGGTGGGAAATCCAGGTACTGGAGATCAAACCCTGGCAAGCACTCTATCAAATGATCTCTAACCCCAGCCCCGCATCTTATTTAAATGGACATGTATCCCAGCCCATGATGCTCCACCTAGCAGAGGCAGATAACATCAAAGCACTCCTCACTCCAAAACTCTCCAGCCCCCAGCCTCTCCACACCCAGGGTGGGCTCGGCTCTCTCAGACTTCCTACATCTTACAGCCTACAGGATGCTCTTGGTTTCCTATGACCCTTCCTAGGTCACTGAATGACACTCCTCAGTCTGTATGGCAGAGTCCAGGCTACCTTGCAAGCCAGTCACAGCAAAGGAAGTGTTTCCTGAAGCACAGAGACAGACTTCACAGGAAATGGCTTCCTTAATTAAGGATTTTAAGCACAGATGTCTGAAATAGATACTTGGGATATATTCACCCAGCCAACAGCCACCTCCTCAGCCTGCAGATTCGAATGCATGGCCACCATTGGCAAATGTGCTTTCCAGCAAATGTTACCCTGAAGATGAATGACTCCCTGCAGTGGACTAGGAGGAGCTGCACCCCTAAAGAAGCTCACCCCCGCCCTGGCCGGGAATGTCTTCGGAGAGTCTGCAACAGCATGGTCCGGTGCTCCTCTGCTCATGAAGTACCCTTCCCCTGCATTCTCTTCCCCCAGGCCATCGACTGATTCATTTACTCACCATTATTTTTAAAACTCAAATTTCATTCACACTGGAGCATGAGTAATAAATACTACTACACTGCACTTGAATTAGCCCTGCATGTCCTGGGACCACAGAGCTATGTGTCAGAAGCAGACCTCCCACCCCACCTGTACTGGTAGTAGAGTATAGCCCCTTCCAAGGTCGGAGACTCTTAGCAAGGACCCGGGGGAACCAGGGAAGGGCTCTGGGGACTCACACTTGGGAGCCCTTGATTCCTAAGTAGGCCACTGACCTATAGAGAAGGAAGGACACTGGACCTAGCCATGCCCTCTAAACTCGTGCCCAATAGGAAGGCCAAACCAGGAGCAGGCAGACGAGCACAAGGTGGGAAGTGCTAGGAACATGGGAGAACAGAACAGGGTTGGGGAGGGACAGCAGGAAAGGACTTCCAGGAAAGGATGAGCCGTAGGAATGCCAACAAGGAAAGGAGACGAAGGGAGATTCCTGGCAGCACAAACAGCCTGTGGAGGGTCCTTAGCGAGAAACCTGAAGCTCTACCAGGGAACCAGCCAGAGTCAGCACTGCACATGGGTTCCTGCCCAATGGATGAGATTCTCAGGAGAGGTCCTTATAGAGCATGCCATCAGTCAGGCTCCACCAAAGAGGGATGACGAGACCACATATCCAACACAGGCTCTAGATAAAGCACCATGAGCTACCAGGACTTATTAGTGGGCTAATTCTATTCACAAATGCATGTTCCTGCTGAGGGCCAGGATCTGAGGATCAAAGAGCTAAAGGGTTGAATAGGAGAGGCCTCCCAGAGGAGATGAAACTGGCTGAGCTGGGAGAGGACGCTTCTCCAGTGCCAGGCCCCCTTTTCCCACCTGTTTGGGAACCTTGGATGACAATTCGGCTTCACCTGCTTTGCCAGTTGCGTATAAATACAAACAATGCCACCCCCTCTCCTCAGACATAGCTACATGTCAAATGTGGCTTTGTGTGAGTGTAAGGCAGGTAACAAAAGCACCTGGTTTCCTATCCTCCCAGCCCCCAGCCCAGCCCAGGCCTCAGTCTCTGCCCTACACCATCTCCTGGTGAGCATTTAGGTGTCTATGAAGCTATGAATCCCCAGCAGAGCTCTGGGGAGACAGTAGAAAGCCCACACTTGCAGCAGCAGCTCCGTCCTCTCTGCTGCAGGGATAAACACTGCTGCTTTCCCTCCCTCACCTGCTGGACTGAGCTGCCATGGAGGGCGGCCGCTGAGCACCCCCATGTTCCGGGGGCCTCCCTCAGCCCCCTACTCTCCCCAGCCCTGGAGGCCCCACACTCAGTGCAGCACACAGGCTCCCTCCTGGCTCCTGCTTCCTACTTCTTCCATTCCAGAAGCATGTCCAGGTTGGGAGCAGCTTGGGAACCCAGGGTGTACCCCACTTTTTACACAAGCTACAGCCGGGAAGGACCTGCAACCGGATAGGACCTGCAGCCAGAAATGCAAAGCTGACACAGACCTGGGGGACAAACACCCAGGTAGCCATGCAAAAGAGCAAGGTGATGACGCATGTCCAGCTGTCCTGAAGACTGCACTGCACTGAGAGCCACAGCTCTGAGTCAGATCTGGTCTGAGCTCCACACCGGCCATGGCTGACTGGGTGACTTTAGGCAAACTCCCTGAGGCTCAGTTTCTCCATCTGTGAAGAAGGGGTTGTTACAGATGGGATAAGAAAATTTTTGTGGGGCTAGAGAGATGGCTCAGCAGTTAAGAGCACCAGATACTCTTGCAGAGGACCCGGGTTCAATTCCCAGCACCCACATAGTGGCTAACAATCATCCATAACTGTAGTTCCAGGGATCCAATGCCCTTTTCTTTTTTTTTTTTGAGACAGGGTCTCCCTGTAGATCTGGCTCTCCTGGAACTCACTCTGTAGACCAGGCTGGCCTCGAACTCACAGAGATCTGCGTTCCTCTGCCTCCCATGTGCTAGGATTAAAGGCGTGCGCCACCACGCCCGGCATTTATTTATTTCTGTATGTGTATCAATGTACTGGCTGCATGCAAGTTTGTGCACCCGTGTCGTGCAATGCCGCAGAGGTCAGAAGAGGGTGTCGGATTCCCCTGGAACTGGAGTTCTCCTGGAATTGGAGTTTCAGATGGTTCTCGGCCGCCATGTGGGTGCTGGGGATCGAACCCGGGTCCTCTGTAAGAGCGGTCGGTGCTCTTAACTGCTAGGCCATCTCTTCAGCCCCCAATGCCCTTTTCTGAACTCCGCAGGCACTGCACAACATGGGGGCACTTACATACGAACAGACAATTGTTACTATTGCCAACTTAATATAACCAACTTAACTCCAGGGTCAATAAATCAGGGTACACAGGCCCCAGCTCACACCAGTCAGTTGTACCAACACCCCTGGATCTGGCTTCTGCTCCCAGAGCCTACTCCCGAATCACTGGAATATGCAGTCCACCCTGGTCTATAATCACAGCTGCCACTCATATGCCACCAATGCCCTCGCTGCACATCCCCCATCTAGCTCCCTTTGACTCCCTGATGCCAGGATCAGTTAGGCTAAGATGCAGGGTTACCCCTGTTCTGGTTCAGCATTATTATGCAGTAAGCTAACTTGAGACTGGCCTTTTGAGATGTACACAGTGGACCTCCCAACTCCATGTCTGTGTGCTGAAGGCCATTTGGTCATGCCCTGCAGAGCCCAGGCCCACTGCTAGGCCAGAGTCCTAGGATCCATGTGCTTGCACCTCGCTCACTGAGCACTGTGCATCAAGCACCTGCTCTCTGCTGCCACTGCTCGTCTTGAGGCCAAGATGCTGGGTACAACCCATGTCTGTGAGGCCGACAGGTGAGCTGAAGGCCTCTCTGAAGCATCCAAGCATAGCCTGGCCTCCCCTTGCCACCATGCACCTGCCCATGCCCAGGTGGTGATGCTAGTTCAGGTCGTCTCTGGCTGGCGGCTGCAGGCTCTACACACCTCCAGTTCTTCAGAGAGGCCCTGCCCATGGAAGAGGCACAGTGGTAGAAGAAAACAAGGTGGCACTGCAGTTTGGCTGTATGATCGATCTTGTTAAGTGTCCCAGGTTGTCTGAGCATCTATGGTCCCCCGTCTAGGAGGACTAACAGCAATAATGCAGGACGCTCATGATGGAGTTTCAATAGCATGTCAGAATAAAAGCTTCTGCAAGAACAGTAGAAATTTACTCAGGAAACAGATAAAGGTCAGCTCCACCCCTATCCTGTGCCAAGGTCAAGCTCTAGACAACCTCTAACCACAAAGGAGCTAAAGGAAGATGAGAACGCAGTAGGGCCAATGAGCATGCAAACTCTCTGACCTACCCGCCAATGGCCCAATTGCCTTGTTTACTGTCAGTGAACCCCATGTGGCAAAGCTGTTCAGACAATTTACTGCAACTCCAGCAGGCCTCTTCTTTTCAAAGAAAGCTGGATGGTGCTGTTTTCACTCAAATAAACTGGTGAGCTTTCTTCCCTGGCTGCCCCACTCTGTGCTGTTAGGGTTAGGTCCTCTGAATTTTGAGCTCTTGGACAGGGTATCTGCGGCGTCACCCAACTACCCAGTAACTCAAGGAGCAATGGTCTCTCTGCCCCCAGGTCTCCAGGCCCAACCAAGCATCTAGCAGATTCAGCAGATACCTAGGCACACATTTTATGTGCTCCAGCCTTGGGGTATATATACCCGCCTGCCACTACAGTGTCCATTCCAAGGCACTCTGGAAACTTATGGTCCTGAATGAATATATGGCAACCCTTGTCATAGTTCTGAGTGGCTAGGGCTCAAGCAACTGGTGCTCCCGGGAGGCAATCCTGACTATGTCTGAGTCCTCTAGTCCCGAACCATTATCACCCTCCCAACCAAAGAGTGTCAGTGTGAGGAAGAGTCTTGGAACTCCAAAGAGGATGAAATTGAAGCTTTGTTTTTTGCTCATTAAGAATCTTAGCATCCAGGGGGAGGTGGGGATGGCTCAACAGTTAAGATCACTGACTGCTCTTGAAGAGGACCTGGGTTCAATTCCCAGGACCCACATGGTGGCTAACAACCATCCATAACTCCAGTTCCAGAGGATCCAACATCTTCTTTTGAACTCCACAGACACTGCACAACGTAGGTGTGCCTACCTACATGTAAGCAATATACTCATACACATAAAATAAAAATAAGAAATTTTAAAAAAGAATCTTCACATTCAAAGGGCTACAACAGGTTCCCAGGACAGAGTATAGAATGAGGGCCCAGAGGACACAGACTTGGCTCAGTGTAAGTTAAAGCCTTCTGGTAGCTTTAGAAGAAAGCCATTTGCATTGTTGGAGCACCTGTCAGGCAGTTGGAGTGGGGGCCTGCCACATGGTCCACCTTTACAACTACCCAAAAAAGGGTTCTGGGCTTAGGAAGGAAAGGCGTGATCCAATCTCTGCTGAATTTATACCCTGGCTCTAACCACTACCAGGGTGTCAGATGTATCAAACTTCAAATCTTTGGGACTACCACAGCAGCACCTACCTCCCAGGGGCTAGAGGCCTGCTTAGAACATACAATTCACGTAGAACAGTGTCTGGGACCGAGCAGGTGCTTGGTAATGGGGGTTCTCGGGAGATGAGGAGGGGACAGAGGCTGGATAATCATCTCCAGGAGTCTCTGTCTGCAGGAGCAGCAGGTGGGAAGTGGGTACAACAATCTCAGCATACTTCCAGGAACCAGATTCTGTGACTCATTTAACCTATTGGCCTTCTGTCCTCCAAGCAATCAAACAAGTGTTGCCACTGCTGGACAAACCCCGCTCTATTCTGCATACGTCTCAGCCTTGGGAGAAGCAGGTGTTCCTGAGGACCCCTGTTCCGTCTGTAGGCAGGTGGTGGGTGGCCTTCTGAAGGCCTCTGACAGAGGCTAGAACCACGGCAGGAGTCCTAATCCTGACCCAGCTTCCTCTCAAATAATGACGTGGTTTCCTGCTAGATACTAACATCTGGGCATCTGAGACAATAATTCCTATCAGCCGCCTGCATCTCAAGCTTGTGGCCCTGGGAGATCACTGCAGGAGAGAACAGGCATCATCAGGAGCATAATGGGTCCAGGCTATGTCGATGGAAACTCAGATAGCACCAGAGAGGGGCCAGGAAATGACTCTGGAGGGCTTTCTGGCCCTCCCTAAACCCACCCCAGGCTCTAATTCTGAAAATCTCTCTGTAGCTGTTCAAAGGAAAGGGACCCTTATACCCATCCAACCTCCAACCTTGGTAGGCCTTATCTACTGTGATCTTACTACCTGAACCAGGCTAGAGAAATCACAGTCAAGAGGAACTGTCACAACACTGCTACCACAGATATTTTTCTGAAGAAACTTCCTGCTGAATTGAAGACCCCACTTAGCTCCATCCTTCCCACTCTTCCCCAGCTAACAAATCAGGTGTCTTAGTTACTTTTATTTGCTATGATAAAAACACTGGCCAAAACCAAATTGGGGAGGAAAGGGTTTGTTTGGCTAACAGCATAGTCCATCATCAAGGGAAGCCAAGGCAGGAACTCAGGACAGGAGCCTGAAGCACAGACCATGGAGGAACACTGCTTACTAGCTTGCTCCACAGCCCTATGCTCAGCCTGCTTTCTAATACAACACAAGACCACCTGCCCAGGGGTGGCACCGCTCACAGTGGGCTGGGCCCTCCAATATCATTTAACAATCAAGAAAGTGCCTCACAGACATGGCCACAACAATGGGTACAAATGAGGTTCCCTCTAACCAAGTGTCCCGAGCAGACAACTACAGCATACCAAGGAAGCCAGGTCAGCCAGCTGGGCCTTCAGGAATCCCCCGGACCCTGCTAGGATTGACCTCCCATTATTCTCCTGGAGTCCAGTCTCACCTACACTGGCCACCGCTCAAACTGGATGGCTCAGAAGTGCTCACCCATCCCTCAGGTCCCTGCCTGTTGTTCCCCAATCTACACCCTTCCCCCAGAAGGCTTCCATGATAGAAAAGAGGTGGACAGATCAGAAACGACTGCAATGAGTGGGATCCTTAATCCATTGCCTCAAATTACCACTGACTCTATCACTCGGGCTCTTCAGAACCAGGCCAAGGAAGATGAGGCACAATGCGTGGCAGATCCTCTGCACTCTCCACTCCAGGTATCAACTGGGCAGCTGGGCCTGGAGCTGAACAATGGCAGCTCTAGAAACAAGCTTTGGCCTTCTTATCTAAGAACTTAGGGGCTGAAGAGATGGCTCAGTGGTTAAGAGCACTGGCTGCCACAGTATTTATTTTATGCGAGTGCTTCTTAGTATTTCTTATACAAGACTGCTTGAGCTTTTGTCCAAGCCTTTTCTAAAATATTATACAGTAGTTAAAAGTATCAGACTGGTGTAACTTAGCTTTCTGTATGCTTAACAACCATACTTAATGCCCATACCAATTTGGCCGAGGATCTTAAAGTGTTAACTTTGTTCCTTGCCCTCAGAGGTCAACTAAGTCCCAGGAACTATGCATGGGGGCATCTCTTGAAATGTCCTGCAAATGTGAGTCCCCAGTCTTCCTGTGCAGGGAGGTCTTGAAGATCCACTAATGGGACTTCAGCCAGTGTCCAGTCTATAAAGAGGAAAGTCTGCTCATGCTTCAAAAAGGGAAGCCTGGTCTAGCAAGACCTGACTTTGTCCTCAAGTGGATGGAACTGGTTATTGAAGAGGCAAAAGGAGCCAGGGGCTCCCCCCCAAAAAACCTGAGTGACCCTGAGGACCAGATCCTCAACTGACCTTGGAAAAAACAAAAACCTTGGTTAATCTGGGCTAACTGTGTGGCCTTAAACATCCAAAAGGAAAGTATAGCCAGAAATAAATAGTAAGGCCTGAAAAATTGTACTTCAGGTATAAAACTTGAGATCTTAGTAAAAAGACAAAAAGTAAAAAATAAATAAATAAATAAAGAGCACAGTTGTTTTGCCTGTCTTACTGGCAAGTGCAGCTACCCTGGGGCTGCCACTGCTTTTGCCATCCTTCAAAGACGTGAGAAGACACAGTTTTTCAACCTTCCAATATGGACTGAAGACTCATGTCTCTCAAAGAATCCTCCAAACCTTCAGTGCCAGATGGGGACTGCTGAGACATCCAGCTTGTGGACTGAGCTACTACTGGAGTTTCAGCCTCTTCATAGTATAGACTGCCATTGTTGGACTACCCAGGCTGTATCATGGAGACCAGTACAGGAAGATCAAGACAGGACGTGGTGCTTACTGAACCTCATTTGGTGACCGTGGGAAGGGAAAACCCAGTGTGGAGCACAAGAGCAGAACTGATGGTGGTTTGGGCTTGCCAAGGAGGAGCCTTCAAACATGACATCTTTCAGCCTAATAGAGAAAAAAAATCCTAAGCTGAAGATGCTAAAACCCATTATATATATGGCATGCATATATACATATTTTAGAGTGATGCATATTGGAGGGAATAACAACAATGACAACAAGAAAAAAACTGGGTCAAAGAACTGACTGAAATGGTGAACTTCTGCTCGAAACAGTAAACTTCTGCATTAAGAATTTTGAGAGAGACAGAAAAATATGAAAAACATGTTTGGCAGAATGCATGAGCTCTGGTGGGGGGGTGGCAGGGAGGGAGGCATGGGTCTAGATTTGATTTGAAATTTTGTATGACAATGCTTCAATAAAAAATTGGCTTAAAAAAAAAAAAAGAACACTGGGTGCTCTTGCAGAGGACCCAGGTTCAATTCCCAGAACCCATATGGTGGCTAACAACCATCTATATGTCCAGTTTCAGGGGATCCAAAGCCCTTTTCTGACCTCCACAGGCAATGCATGACAATGGTGCACTTATACATGTTCAAGCAATACACTCATACACATAAAGTAATTTTTGAAACCTTTTTTTAGGGTCTTTTTGAGACAGGGTCTCCCTTTTAGTCCCAGCTGGCCTGGGGCTCACTCTATAGACCAGGCTGGTCTTGAACTCAGCCTGCCTCTTGAGATCAGCCTGCCTCTGCCTCCAGAGTGCTGGGATTAAAGGCGTGCACCACCTGGCACATAAAGAAAGACATGAAAGCTAGATAAGGAAGCCTGGGTCCAGATGAAGAGTCTAGAAAAACCAGGGAAGAGTTAGTATATAGTTCATATGTACACACATATGCATACACACACATACACACACACACACACACACACACACACACACACACACGGAAATCCAACTGCCTGGCTACAAATTTCAACTCTGTTTCTTACTTTCTATGGAGATCAGCTACCCTATGTGGCTGTATAGTGACAAGTATAATACTAATACTACTAATAACAGTAACTTCGAGATATTATCTAAGTTCACCTGGGCTTCTGTAACACATTATCACAAACTGAGTAACGTACAAACAGAAGAACTGAATATCTCAGTATTAGGCTAGTAGTCCCATATCAAGGCCCCGGCAGATTGCTGAGAACTTCGTGATATATCCACGGTGCCCTCTCATCAAGGCCCCGGCAGATTGCTGAGAACTTCGTGATATATCCACGGTGCCCTCTCACTGGATCCTCATGTGGTGAGAGAGGTTAGAGGGATCTCTCTGGGACCTCTGGGACCTCTTTTGTAGCTGGATGGACCCCATTATCCTCCTGACCTAATTGCCTACTCTACTGGATAGTTTCAGTTGTCAATCTGACACACCCGGGAAGAGGAAATCTCAATTGGGTAATTCCCTCTATTGGACTGGCCTATGGGCATGTCTGTGAGGCATCTGCTTGACTATTGGGTAATGCAGGAGGGTCCAGCCCACTGTAGGTGGACGGATGGTCCTGGTTCGTGGAAGCACAGGCCAGAGGAACAAGCCAATAAGCAGTGTTCTCCATGGTCTTTGCTTCAATTCCTGCCTCCAAGTTCCTGCCTTGGCTTTCCTCAAGAATGGACGCTCACTTGGAAGTGTAAGATGTGGCAAATCCATTTCTCCCTAAGTTGCCTTTGGTCATGGTGTTTTATCACAGCAATAGAAAGCAGCTAAAATACCCATCTTCTACTGCCATCCCCTTGGACACTAGACTTTCAGGATATGAATTTTGGCAGGAACAGAAACGTCCAGGCCATATCAGTTATTAAGAGGATAAGCTAAAATAAAATATGGAAAGCTCCTTGCATCATGCTTGCCACATAATAAACAGTTAATACATATTAGCCCATCACTGTCAATGTTGCTGAACTCACACCAGATATATGTCAGCCTAGTGTAGACAAAAAGAGTGCAAGCATGTCCCCAAAGAGCCTACAGTCCAGAGGCTTAGAATCAAGACTCTTCTACTGAGTGCTAGTCTGATTCTGTTTGGATGCTGGGATTAAAGCAAGTGACTGTCAAATCTCTTTTTCTCGTGCCCACAAAGAGGGTCACAAGCCCCAGCAGAGAGGACTGGAGTCAGGAGCCTGGACTTAAACAAGTGACTCCACCTCCCTGGTCTCTGGGGCCCTCCTGTCTCTGGGCTTAGACTAAAACTAGTCTAGACTCACTAATTTAAAAAGAAAAAAAAAGGCATCTTCCACCTCCCCAGGGGCAGTGCCCCCATTCCACCCTCCCACCGACCTTGCTTAAAGACACTGTTCTGTACAGTCCTGAGTGGCATGCTTTGAAATGAAAATGTAATATTTCTGCTAATATTAACAAGTGCAGCCACTGCCGGGCACTTCCCTGCTAAGATTCCAGGGGTGTTTCTAAGCTGGCTCAGCTTGTGCCTCCAGCACCCCACTGCCGGGTCTAGAAGAGCATGCAGCAGCTGACTCTACAGTGCCAACCACTGCACTGTCCAGCCCCCAGGGAGCAAGGATGGTACCCAGGCCACCTGACCTGGAGACAGTCAACAGAAGGCTCCCCCTTACCTCAGTGCTGGAGTCGCCAGGCTGCAGCAGAGAGAGAGAGAGATCAGCCACTCCAGATCCCTGGCTGGTTGTACCTCCATCTTCCACATCATCTGAAACTTTTCCTTTTTATTAAGTGTGCCCTGTAGCCGGCCTCTCACTTACACATCTTAACCTCCTCTGGGCTATTTATTTCTCATTCTATTAAATCCTCCTCTTTAACCCGGGCCCTCAAACTCCTATTCTAAACACGTATTTACTGCTGGCCACCCTTCTAGGACTCCCCACTCCTGGGAGGCCAGCTTCTCTTTACTCTCACCTGGGGGCTGAAGGGCATGCCCTTTACTGGTTCCTAGAAAACCTCCTCCCCAAATGCCCTGGGTGACTCTAGGGACATCCCAACTTTCTTGTCAGCTTCTCCTTGGCCAAAATACCACGCAGCACCCTAAATACCAGTTGAAGGACAATTGCATATTACGGGGGTCTTTCTTCTCTAGCTGAGAACACTGTACTGATTTACAGATGACGAGGAAGCCCAGTTACTTACAGAGAAGAAGGTAGGGCCAATTACAGGGCAAGAGACATGATCCCCTTACAAGGTCGGAGGTGGGACCAACTTAGAGGGAAAAAAGCAGGCCCAACATCCAGTGGAGATTAGGCTCGCTGTGGTCATATGGACTTGCCCCAGGCTTTTTAGTCCTGAGCAGCCTTGGATCCAGACTCAGACTAAAGGCTGAGTGAGGAAGTTCGTCCTGACAGCTTGGGGGTCTGGAGGACTGTTAGCTGCACAAACCAAGATCCCGTGGCTGAACATGAGGAAGGGGAGAAGGTTCTAGAATCAAGAAGTGTGGTCTGCACATGGATTCCAGGGTGTCCCCTGCAGCCTCAGGCTGCCACAACCTGTACATTTTTCTCTGTGACAAACACGGGCTCAAGCTGAGTTGAGGCCCCTTAAGTAGGACAAATATTTACTCTTACCTACTCTGTGGAGCTTAGGGATGGATCAGAGATGTGGTGGCTCATGCCCTCTCAAAGAGAGACTCCACTTGGTTCCCAAGAAGTAAGAGACACAGAGAAGAATGAGTTCTGGACATGGGGCCTGGGTACCACGAAGGGAGGGCAGCAGAGCTGGCAGGAGGCTGGGAGGTGAGATCGCAGTAGTGGGATGCGCCCTGACAGCACGTGCTGAAGTTCCAGCTCTGTCCAGGACTGCTCAACTGCTGTCCAGGAACTCCACAGGCCACACAGCCCAGTCCCCAAATGCTCCACACAGTCTAGGCAAAGCGCTTCCCCTTCTGCTGTTCTTATTTCTGCAAGCTACATCACCATTCTCTCTGGGTTTCCAGGCGAAAAAATCTCAAAGTTATCCCAACACTCCCTGCTCCCTCATCTGCTGTTAGCAATCTGTCCTTGCATTCTGCCGTGCCTGGGAAATGTCATCAAGTCCCCCTTTCCGTTGCCATCAACCTGCCTAGCCCTCAACCCCTCTTTCAGCAAAACAGCCCCTCTGCCACCCAAGAATCTTCCACAACTCCCCCTAAGTGCTGCAGTCGCCTGAGCCTTTTCTCTTTTGCATTCCATCTTCCCTAGGTTCCCTGATGCTGCACCGCTCCCCCACAGGAACCCTTGGATCAGGACCTTCTTTACTCACCCTGTCCAGTCTGCCCACTCCCCCTCCCCCCCGCCCCTTGCTGTGCTTGCTCAGTTCCTGCCCACCCTCCTCACTATGAAGCCCTCCCCGTGACTGAACCCCCAGCCAGCTCCAGCCTACACACATCTGCACACAGCTTCACACATCCATCAACACATGCACATCAACAAGAAAGTTGTCATTTTCTGCTAGAGCAGGTGTCTGGCTTTCCACCCAAAGCCTGCACCACTGGAAGGAGAGGTGGGGGCCGTGTCTCACACTAAGGGACTCAGTGAGTGCCCTGGCCTGCAGGTGAATAAGTGGGGTCCAGCTCTTCACAGATGACCTGTTTCATAAAGCGCCTGTTCCTGCTTTTTTCTTTTTTTTTTTTGTTCCTGCTTTTTTCAAAGCAAATTATGCCCAAGTATAGGAAGGAAGCTGGTCTGAAGCTGTCAGTAGTTCATCATGTGGGACACTGCAGAACCCCACAGGACCTCAGTGCTCATTTGTAAAGACCCAGATGCTCATATCTAACTCACAAAGTAGCTGGGTGATTGAAACAAGTGTCCTAGTTTGTCTTCCATTGCTGTGACAAAACACTCTGACTGACACCAACTTGGGGAGGAAAGGGTTCATTCAGCTCACATCTCCTGGGTCACAGTTCATCACTTAGGGAACCCAAGACAGGAACTCAGGGCAGGAACCTGGAGGCAGGAGCTGAAGCACAGGCCATGGAGGAATGCTGTTCACTGGCTTGCTCCTCCGGCTCATGCCCAGCCTGCCTTCTTTTTTTTTTTTTATTTTTTTGTTAAATTTTATTTTATTTTTGTATGTGTATGAATGTACTGTCTGCATGTAGGTCTGTGCATCCGTGTCATGCAATGCCGCGGAGGTCAGAAGAGGGAGTCGGATTCCCCTGGAACTGGAGCTAAAGGCCATTTTCAGCCACCATGTGGGTACTGGGGATCAAACCCAGGTCCTCTGCAAGAGCAGTCGGTGCTCTTAACTGCTAGGCTATCTCTCCAGCCCTCCCACCCTGCCTTCTTATACTGTACACAACAACCTGCCCAGAGTGGCACCACTCATGGGCTGGGCCCTCCCACACTACTCGACACTCAAGACAATACTCCACAGATATGGCTACAGGCCAATCCAATGGAGCCAATTCCCCAACTGACGCTCCTTCAACCCAGGTGTGTCAAGTTGACACTAAAGCTATCCAGCATAATTGACCCCTTGTCAACTTGACACACAGAACACATCACTATTAAATGACCACCTTTCCAGTTCTTATCCCCAAAGTATGATGCTAACATTAATCACAACCTAAGACAGTACAACCTTAAAAGCCCCACAGTCCTTAAAATGTCCAAACGCTTAAAAGTTCAGTCTATTAAAAGTCTCTTAACTGTGGGCTGCTGTAAAATCCAAAACAAGTACTGTCTTATTTCAAAGGGAAGAATCAGGCACTCTCAAACAAAACCAAGTCCAGCAAAGTAGCTCAAGGCTGGACACCTGGGACTCACTCACGATCTTCTGGGCTCCAAAGGGTCTCGGCAGCTCCCCTTCTCTGACTCTGCCGTCCATGGCACACACAGATCATCAAGAAGGCCCAGGCCGACTCCATTCCACACCTGCCGCTGCTCTTGGTGCTCGTCCCATGGTCCTGGCATCTCCAAAAAGCTGGGGTCGCCACTGAAACTGAGGCAGCACCTTCACCAATGGTCTCTTCTGACCTCTCCTGGTGCAAAGCCTCAGCTTCTCTCTATGACCCCTGCAATCCTGGGGTCTTTACTGCAACCGAGGTGCACTTCCACCAATGGTCTTTCCTGACCTCTCACAGTGCCAAGCCTCGGCTGCTCTCTGTGACCCCCTCAAATTTCAACACCAGAACATATAGGAGACTCTTACATACTACCAAGTCCTGCTCCACATGGAGGCTCGGGCCCCTTCTGGAGCACAGCTTCTGTGTGCTGACCCTGAAGAAATTCTTCCCAGATTTTACCACAGTGATGCTGGTCTCTGGTTACTTACAGCTGATTTTTCAGCCCCAGCTAACCAGCATCAATTGTCCCAGTACAACAAAGATTTCACTTCAGGTTCTGGTCTCTTGTTACTTACAGCTGATTTTTCAGCCCCAGCTGGACCAGAATCCACAGATTAAACAGTCCTGATGATCCATGCTTCCCTTTGAAACTTCACAAGCCAGGCCTCCATCATCTACAACTCTTTCAGCAAAACTGTTCCAAGTTCCACAGCAACGATCTTCAGGCATTCAATGATTTTTCTAGCCCAAAGTTCCAAACGCTTCCACAATCCTTCCCCAAAACACCAAGGTCAGGTCTGTCACAGCAACAGCCCACTCTCTGGTACCAATTTCTGTTCTAGTTTGTCTTCCATTGCTATGACAAAACTCTCTGACCAACACCAACTTGGGAAGGAAAGGGTTTATTCAGCTTACATCTCCTGGGTCACAGTTCATCACTCAGGGAGCTCAAGGCAGGAACTCAGTGCAGGAACCTGGAGGCAGGAGCTGAAGCACAGGCCATGGAGGAATGCTGTTCACTGGCTTGCTCCTCCGGCTCATGCCCAGCCCGCCTTCTTATACAGTACACAACAACCTGCCCAGGGTGGCACCACTCATGTGGGCTGGGCCCTCCCACACTGTTTGACCATCAAGACAATACTCACAAATGTGGCCACAGGCCAATCCAATGGAGCCAATTCTCCAACTGAGGCTCCCTCAACCCAGGTGTGTCAAGTTGACACTAAAGCTATCCAGCACACAAGCAGAGTTTGCAGCCAATACAATGTTAAATTGATTCCTTCCTTCCCATAATTTACCCAGCCTGGTACCCTGGTATAAGATTTCTCATATTGAATTTGCTCAATATGAGGTATCCCCTATTTTATGTAACAAAATGTTGTAATCAAGTAACAATTATTTCTGCTCTCCTCAGAAGAACACACCCAGGTTACAGGTGCTGAAGGACAGTGTTGCTCTGTTAGGGATGTGAACAGGTGTCAGGCAAAGGCTTTGCTCCTCAATGGGACACAAACAAAGACAGATTATCCTCCATACCAGGAAAGACTAAGAACCGACCCAGTCCACTAAGATGGGGGAGGGGGGGCTGCGCACCCAGGGGAAACGCCCTCAGTGCCTACCTGGGCTGAACTATGTGCAGGACAAATTCCATTCCCACGCTCTCACATCCCATGCTGCCAGCCCTCCAGAGCAAGGGACACTGTCCTGGTTTTATAGATGGGCAAAGTGAGGCTCAGAGACGTCAAGCAGAGCGTTCGATGTCATGAAGGGAGTGATTTGGGGGGTGGGAACTCAGGTATGTCTCCAGTGAGCAACTGGGGCATCTGACTTTCCATGACATACACAATTCCAGCTGTGCCATAAAAACTGGGCAGGAGGGTGTAAAGGGCAGAAAGGAAGATGGCCACAGGTATGTATGGGTGAGAGCAAACAGAGCCTATGCTGAGGGCAGGCAGGGCACTTCAGAGGCCACAGCATGAACCACATGCAGAGGGCCTTCAACTCCAAGCAAAGGCTTCTGGTTTGTTATCCATAACCCAGGGGGCTCCTGAGATGGGGTAACCTGTGAGAAGAATCCCACTGTGGGAAGCCAAAGTAGTTAGCCCTGCAAGAAGAAGCAAAGCAGTTCCTCTGATGCTGGAGAATGTTAATAAGAAGGTCAACGGAAGCACAAGGTCAAGAGGAGAGATCTCTGAGCAACTGAGACCTTAAAAATAATAAACAGGGGGCTGGAGAGATGGCCTAGCGGTTAAGAGCGCCAACCGCTCTTACAGAGGACCCGGGTTCGATCCCCAGCATCCACATGGCGGCCGAGAACCGTCTGAAACTCCAATTCCAGAAGAACTCCAGTTCCAGGGGAATCCGACACCCTCTTCTGACCTCCGCGGCGTTGCCCAACACGGGTGCACAGACTTGCATGCAGACAATACATTCATACACATACAGAAATAAATAAAAAATAAATAAAAATAAAAATAATAAACAAGCCTGATGTGATGGAACACACCTTTACTCCCAGCACTCAGGCGGTAAAGGAAGGCAGAGCTCTGTGAGATCAAGGCCAACCTGGTCTACATAGCAAGTTCCAGGCCAGCTGCGGCTTCAGGGAGACCCTGTCTCAAAAATAAATAGATAGATAGATAGATAGATAGATAGATAGATAGATAGATAGATAGATAAAAAATAAATCAAAACAAACTCAAGACAAAACAAAAAAGCCACAAGGACTTCTAGCCCAAGAGCACAGACTGCAAGGTGGAGACTGAAACAAGACTCCATCTCTGAGCCTCAGTTTCAGCGGGTCAATATGCCCCCTATGGAGCCCCTGTGGGGCCACTGGCAGACAGAACAAATGCTGCTGACAAGGCTGAGGTGGGCCTCTGACCAGCGGCTCTTCTGGAGGTTCACTCAGAAACAATTAGTACTCTGCAGTGGGACAAGAGGTGCTCCCTTTCCAGGTGCTCAACAAAGCTGCCCTCTTCGTCTGCAGCCCTAACATCGCGCATTTGGCTTTCCATTTTCCACAGGCCTGGTCCTCCTGCTTCCAGTTTCTGGGGGCTGAGGTCCAGCTCGGAGCAGCTGAGCTCCCCAGGATCTCCTGCCTCTCTGAACTTTGGGAACTTCTCCCTAGAGAATGATCTGCTTCTCTCCTACCACTCAAAAGTTCCCTCTGCATGCTAAGGGAAAATGAACTGGAAAGCCAGAACTACACACAGAACTTTCAGTGCTAGGAAAGCATCCGTTAATGACTGAGATGTCTAGAGTGGGAGGGTGAGGAAAACAAAGGAACTCAAGCCTACCATCCCCTGTCCTCCAGACGGGCTTCTTCCTCACAGGACCAGCCCAGCCCCCAGGTTTCAAGGGATAGATCCACAGCAAAGGGAGGGGGCAAAGCTGGAGGGACAGGCCAAAGCCTAGTAGGCAAGCATAGGCCAGAAGAAATGAACAAAATCTAGAAAATTAAACAAACCCAGACACTGTAACCTGTGCATATTAGATTAACTCTCCAAAGGGTCATGACCTTGAGGAACACATCCAGCCAGTGAGGAGAATAATAAAGCTGATTAACCATGAAGCATGAGCCCAAGCTTCTCCGAATAAAGCTAGCCCCATAATGTCCAGCAAAATTCCAGGGGTTTCCCTCCCTAGCAGGGCAGAGACAGAGCTGGCCTCTCCAGCCCCTTGCCCCTACTAGGCAAGCCCACATTTGAAGGCTAAGGCAGAACTGGACTGTTCTCTCACAAGCCCACTGACAACCCCAGCCGTCCTATCCCAGGGGATCAAAGGCCAACCTTGGTGGATGCTCCTAGAAGTGACAGCATCACCAGGGGACCCACTGGGAGCACAAGAGAAGGTAGTTCTCTTTGTCCCTGGCAGGGCTCAATCCTCTGAGCCAGTCCCCAGACCTCCTGCTCTGGTCTTGAAAGATGCTCAATGCCAGGCAGAGGGGCCAGGCCCAGCCAGAGCTCCCCTCCTCTTTCCAGATAATCCAGGCCCCTGGGAGACATGCCCAGGAGAGCCACTGGAGGGAGGCAGGGAGGTGGCACCGCGTGGCATCACCAGACAACAGCACCAGGAGGAAGATGGCAGCATCAAGTACAGATGCCAAGAGCCATGCAGCCCAAGGTCCAGGCAGGAACCAGCTCAGCCCGCATTGCCCGGCCACTGCCAGGCAGCCTGGCCAGAGAGCCCTGGCCAGCCCCTCGGCCGTGCCTCCCCCACCCCAAGGCCCTTCGCCAACTCTCCCCAGGCTCCACCTCCTCCTTCACTTTTCTCAGCTCCAGGGAGCCGGAGGAGGGAGGCACAGGTGCCCCAGGCGCCTTGAACCCCCGTCCCCCTCTTTGCCAGCGCGCTCTCCACCCCGGCCAGGTCTAAGCCACTCCTGCTCCGCCGGTCCTCACGGAAGACATCTCCTTCGGCTCCCTCCCCCTCCACACAGCCCCCTCCCCCTCCCGCGCCCAATGCAGGTCTCTAGAGTTTCTCCCTCACTTCCCACTCGGGTGAACTAGGGTGGGATGGCTGGGAGCCCCATCAGTCATGGGAAGGAGGGTCATTTCTGACAGGACGCCGGCGCGGCCCAAAGCAAGACAGCGCGTAGGGTGGGGGGTGTGGTGGTGGCGGGAGTCCAGGGCCCGGGCTGGGTGGTCCAGACAGAAGCCAAAGAGGAGGGGAAGGGGGAACGGGGAAGGGGCTTGGGGAGCAGGGCTGGCCTGCAGGGGGACTGTGGCGGGGAACGCGAGCGGCGCCGAGAAGCCCAGGGTGACGAGGCGGGAGAGAAGCGCCAGCGTCGGGAAGGGGCCGTCATCCCTGCAGGGGGCAGAGGCCGGGCTGGGAGTTGGACCAGGAAGAGGGAGGACCACAGCGGGAGGACCGACGCCAGGGAGGGATGCGGAGCGGGCGGCGGGCGGGGACGGAGACTGGGAAGTCTGGAGCAGGGCGAGGGGCTCGCCGCGGGGGCGCAGGCTCTGGAGTACGGGACCGAGCCCCAGCCGCTGGGGGAGCGTGAGCCGGACAGGGTGCGGGCCGCGGCCCGGAGGGAACGATACGCGGAGACGCCAGGAGTCGGGGTGCGGCGCAGCCCCGGGGGGCGCGGGGACGGCGCCTGGCTCGGGCCGGGGGCGGCGCGGGGGCCGCTGCCCTTACCTGGACGGCTCCGCACGCCGGGCGCTGAGCCAGGGACCCGACGCTGCTCGGCCGGCCGCCGGAGCGGTTGTTTGTTCTTTTTTTTTTTTTTTTTTCCTCCGCAGCTGCAGCGGCGGCGGCTCCAGCTCGATCCGCCGGCAGCCGAAGGCAGAGTCTGTGTCCGGCTGCGAGCGAGCCGGGAGCGGGCAGCGCGGGAGGCGCGAGAGGCTCTGGGGCGCCACCCGGCGGGCAGCGGGGGAACTGCGGCGGCCCCGCGCGCAGCCCGCCGGGGAGGGGGCGTCGCCTCCTGGCCCCGGCCACCGGGAGCGCCGCTGGCCCCGCAGGGGCTTCGCGGGTCCCGGGAGCCCAGGCACCCGGACACCGGGGCGGCGGCGGGGCCGAGCGGCCCCGGGCCACACTTGCAGCCGCCCTAGCCGGGCGGAGCGGAAAGCCGAGAAGCTGGAGGTGGGGGCGGGGGGGTCCGGGTGGGCGGAAGCGGGCGCTGCAGAGACCGACCGACCCCAGGTGGGGGACCCGGGCGCCCCGCACCACCGTGTCGTACCTGGGACAGCCCGCCCCCGCCCTAGGAGCGAGCAGCCCGGCCACCTTCAGCGGGCGAAGAGCGACTCCTGGTGGCAGTAGGGACCAGTGTGGCTGATGAGCGGTAGAGATTGCGGCCTCTGCGATGTGGAGAGGCAAGACCACAAGGTTCCAGCAGGCCAAGAGCAACAGTTTGCATTTGGTAGCCCACTAGTTTATGCATCCAGACCTCCTGGGAGGAGCTGTCACTGCGTGTGGCGCACGAGGAAGCCCAGGCTAGGAAAGGGGATGGACCCTGCCCCAAGAGCCCACCTGGGAGAAGAGGGCAGGACCGAGAGGGAACCAAGCTGCAGAGAACTCACGGGTCTTTTGACTGCATCGCAGCAGCCTGCAAAAGGAGGCTGGAAAATGAGAGGACAGGGGAATAGGAGCTCCCCATTTCAAATCCACAGTCCGTCTTGGACAGACCCTGAAATCATCAATGCCGACTTCCCCTTTGTACCACCGGCCCTCTCACGCAGCCATCAGCATACCCTAAATTCAGTGTCAAGGAGTTGTTCCTAGACATACTTGGTTGGGTCTTGGGGGTGGAAGGACAGTACATGGACTGCAGAATATTCGCTGGCTTTGGCTTTTCAGGGAGACCAGCAGGATCTTGTTCCTCCCCCACCCCAGACTGGGCTTTACGAATGCTCCTAAGACTCAGGAACTGCCATATTTGACAAGAGTCGACACCCTGGACTGGCCGCCACTTCTCCAGACCAACATTATTTAGAGCTTATTGTTCGGATCACACCACTCATGGATATGTGGTCTCCAAATGCTTTCATATCCATTTTGCAAGTAGGTGTCAAGATGAACCTAACCTATCTTACAAATGACTTTAAGATGACCAACAGGACACACCTATCCTGAGGAGAATAGGCTTTGCAGAACTGAGTTTTTGCCACAGCTCCATTCCTCACCTGGATTGCTGGAACCTGTTCTTGGTTTGCAGAAAGGAGAAAACAGACAGTAGCGTAAGCAAAGTGCCCTAGTCCAACATGAGTGATGGACATCACTATGACCTCAACAAGCCAGCTCATATTCCCTTGCTTTCCAGTTCCCTCTGTACAAATGAGGGAAGCCTGGAGAGATGGCTCTGTGGTTAAGAGCACTGACTGCTCTTGCAAAGGAACAGGTTTCGATTCCCAGCACCCACATGGTGGCTAAGAACCATTTTTTTTTTTTTTTATGTGTATGAATGTATTGTCTGCATGCAGGTCTGCGCACCCGTGCCGTGCGATGCCGCGGAGGTCAGAAGACGGTCTCGGATTCCCCTGGAACTGGAGTTCTCCTGGAACCGGAGTCACAGACGGTTCTCAGCCGCCATGTGGGTGCTGGGGATCGAACCCGGGTCCTCTGCAAGAGCGGTCGTCGCTCTTAACCGCTAGGCCATCCCTCCAGCCCCCTAAGAACCATTTTTAAGCCGAGAGTGGTGGCACTCAGTAGACAGAGGCAGGTGGATCTCTGTGAGTTCAAGGCCAGCCTGGTCTACAGGGCTAGTTCCAGGCCACCTGGGGCTACAGGGAGACCCTGTCTCAAAAAAAAAAAGGAAGCTCACTGGGTGCTATGTGGTAACTTCAAACTGACAAGCATGGTTCCAGGCCTGAACCAAGATCAGCGTGACCACAGAGACTTAAGTGTCTGGGAAGGAAAATACTAGACAAAATGTTTCTTCATATTCTTTGACCTCAGAAGTTCATCCCATGAGCTAAGAAAGGGTCATGTAAGGGGAAACTGTTGATGGCTAGAGGAAGCCTTAGAGGTGGCCTCCTGGGAATCCCAGCTTCCTCACTTCCAGCAAGGGTGAGTCTGACTCTCTTGATGTCTCTGCCCCTAGGAGCAAGCAGCCTCTGCAGCCAGCGCCAGCATGCCTGCCTGCAGCCCCGCCTTGGCTCTCCTCTCCCCATGTCTTTCTTCCTCCTGCGGTTAGCCAAGTAGTTTGTTTGAGATTATTGGATTCCACCTGTATTCCTCATAGCAGGGGACACTTGCTTGTCAAAATTCAGCCACACACAAGCTGGCTTCTAGAAGTAGGAAGGTCATTCCAGATCACCCTTGGAGAGCAGAGAGAGCTCAGAGGACAAGGAGATGGCCTCTTATTTTGAACAGTAAGGCAGAAGGAATGGGAAATGGATCCTTTCTTTAAAACCTCTCTCCTCAAGTTCCTCACAGCCAGCTGCCATGCTGGGCTGGACAGATAGGACTCCATGTACCTGGCCGTCGTGACTAGCCAGTGGATCCAAGTTCTTTGGTTGCTGGAGCCTAGACAAGTTTGCTCTCCTGGGTTTATTTTTAGCTCTGTCTCTCTTTGTATTTGCCTCAGGTACAGCCACCAAGGGGGAGAAATTGATCTGAATTACCTACCATATCTTTTCCAAAGGTGCCTGTGAAGATTCATCACGAGTGTGATGACCCTCTTGCATAAATGGGGCCAACTGAGTCCCCAGTGACCAAGTGACTTGTCCTTGTCCTCATATCTCCTACCATTGTCACGCCACTCTCTCAGGGAGTATTCGAACCATCTTCCAACTGGTCCCCACATCTGGGGGCTGGCTCTCTTCAGCACATCCTCCATCCACTGCCAAAGTGATGTTGCTAACTCAGGCTTACCACTTCACATCCTGCCCAAAACCCTTCCACCACCCATATTACCTATGATAAAGTTGAATCTAGAACTCCTCAGCACAGGTCCAAGGTCCCTGCTTCCCCATCATCTGCCCATCTCACAAGTCATCAATACCAAGGTGCTGCGAAGCTGAGGATGTAGCTAGGTTGGTAGAGAGCTTGCTCCAATCTCCAGGGCATAAACAGGGAATGGTGGTCCGTGCCTGTAATTCTGCTTGCCAGATAGAGGAAGGATGATCAGGAGTTCGGGCTCACCCTTGCCTGCATAGCCAGGTTTAGGGCGGTCTGGACTACAGGAGACGCTATCTGAAAGAAAAGCTGTTCTGACTTCTCTGGCCACAGTTTTATGTCTCTGAGCTTTAATACATTGAATTTTGTCCAGAATTTTCACTCCTTATATATACAGATACACAAGTACACTGGGTCTGTGTGTGTGCTCATGTCTGCATATGTGAGTAAAGCCGTGTGTATGCGCGTGCGTACGGAGGCCGGGGTTTGGCACTGGATGTTGTCCTTAGTCACTCTCCATCTCGGTTTTTGAGACAGACTCTCTCGCTGACCCTGGAACTTGCCAATCCAGCTAGGCTGGCTGGCCAGCAGCCCTGAGGACCCTCCTGCCTCTGCCTCTCTGGCACTGAGATTATATGCACAGGACGGAGTGCCCAGCTCTTGCATGGCTACTGGAGATTAAAGGTAGGTCCTCGTGCCTACATGGCACTACACCAATCCAGCCATCTCCCCAGCCCCCACAGTGCATTCAAATCTTTCAAGAATCTTCCATGCCAGAAGCCTCTGGGACCTCGATATCAAATCGCTTCCTGACAGAGCTAATTCCTTGTCTGGACTTCTCTTGTACTTGTTAATTTTGATGCTCACTTACTGTCTCGTGTCTTCTCTAATAGACTGTGAACTTCCCATGTTTAGATTTCACTTCTCCCTTATTTGTAGTTTCCCTCAGTTATATCCGTGCAGCAAAATATTTTACCTTCAATGAGACTGTCAATTCTCCTGTCTCTAACTTGGTTCTTATCTTGTCCCTTCTAAGAATGAAGTGGGAGGACAGCAAAGGGTGAACAGGCAAGGAGAGATTTGTTTACAGGAGAGTAACAATGCAAACAGGACAGTACATGACCACTCAGCAGTGACAACCAAAACGGGAAAACAGAAGGCCCAAATGCCTATGTGATTCCGCAACCAGCCAATGCCTTGCAAGTATTACAGCTCTAAGCTCTCAAGCAAACCTCAGAATGCCAACTCCAAGCAGTTCTCCAAAGAATAAGTCTGTGAGGAGCAGGTCTCAGAAGCGACAGGTCTTGGAGGGCAGCCAAGCAGGAATGAATTCCCCTGCCTGTTCAAGTTTCCCCAGGCTGAGCAGGAACAAGTCCTGAGCATCGTCTTGGAGGGAGTAGGTATCAAAAACAAATGCATTCTTCCTCCTTTTCCTTCTCCTTCCAGCAACCTGCAGTCTAATGAGTCCCATGATTGAAAGCCTATGCACCAGGGTTATACAGACCCAGGTGGGCCCTCCGAGGGTGATGTATATGCAAATAAGATACAGAACAAGACCAATCAGGAGACAGCTGTCAAACCTGGAGGAGAGAGGGAAAGCCAAGTCAGCCAAAAGTGTTCCCAATCAGGTCCTCTTCCCTTTCCAGCACATGGGTTGTAAGGCAACTGGAACTCCGCTGTCAGAAGGGCACAAAGGGACAATTTGTCAGCGGTGTGTGCCCGTTTCTCACTGCTGGGGTCTTCTCATCTGTTTCTGGTTGTCTGGGACCATCCAGTCATCACCCCCTGCTACATCAAATGTAGCATGTTGCTGGCTCTGATTGTCCATCTTTGGAGTCTGTCCAACACAGCCTGTTCCCTGCTCCTTGACCCAAGGCTTGAGCTCTGTCCTGGCCCAGCAAAGCTCCAAGTCTCACTAGAGACCGCTCCTGTGCCTACCTAATATGGCTGCTGTTTCTTTTCCCAAAGCCCCTTGGAAGGTTCACAGTTCTGACAAATCAGACTGGCTCCTATGAATGGTCCCCATGAATCAAGAGAAAATTATCTGCCTGTCAACCATGAAATGCTGGCTCCTTGCTACATTTGATCTCTTCCCAGATCTAGGCTGAGGTTGTTCATATTGGAGGACCTTGAGGTAGAAGGAAGCAAGACCTGACCATATGTATCTTCAGATTGCCATGTGATACTGCAATTAATCAATTCCGGATTGAAATAACCCTCGCAGAGCATTTCTCTCAAGTTCCAGACTAAAAGAAAAGACATCCTCTGCCTCTTTCTGGTTATCTGGTTGGTAAAAGATAAAGTCTAACAAAGTTAGTTTGTAAGTAGAATTGAAGCTAGAGGGAGGAGGATTTGATTTTTACTCATGCTTTAAAGTGTGAAATAAGCACTAGCTCAGGCCAGTGACATGATGGACATGTTGGCAAAGAGAAATAATATACTATATATTAATATATATATATATATATCATTGGCATGTGGTTCAGACATACATAGTTCCCAAGCCTCATGGTACCAACCTTGCTTAGTCAAGTTGGCTGCAAAGGCTCCACGGAGTGTCAAAGAACCACTTCCCCCACCTGACTCTATTGCAGCACAGCTCCCTTCCCCCAGCACCTCTTATCTCCATTTCATTCGTTTGGGCATAAAGATCACTGTTCACACTGAAATGAAAATGAAAATTCAGATTGCCCTTAATGGGCACCCAGCCTGCCTCAGTTCTGCAGCCCTGCACTCCTCCCCAGGGTGGGGGCCTTACCTGACCTTTCCATTTTCTACTCAGCAAAGGAGATATGCTGGCTATCAGTTCTTCAGTCTCTTAGGGGGTGTCAAGATGACTCATCGTTTAAGAGCACTGGCTGCTCTTATAGAAGACCTGGGTTCAATTCTGGAATCCACATGGTGGCTTACAACCAACCCTAACTCCAGTTCCAGGGAAATCCAACACCTTCTTGACCTCTAAGGGCATGCTACTTCATGGCATCATGGGTACACATACCCATACACACAATCACGCATATGCATAAAATTAAAATCATAATTTTTTGTCTTTTTGAAACAGGGTCACCCTGTAGCCCCAGCTGTCCTGGAACTCACTATGTAGACCAGGCTGGCCTTGAACTCACAGAGATCTGCCTGCCTCTGCCTCCAGACTGCTGGGAGTAAAGGATGCGCCACCATGCCCTGGCAATAAATTTTTTTTTTTTTTAGTTTTTTCCTTTTTTTGGTATTTTTGAGGCAGGGTCTCCCTTTTAGTACCAGCTGTCCTGGAGCTCACTCTGTAGACCAGGCTTGCCTTGAACTCACAGAGATTCACCCACCTCTACCTCCCAAGTGCTGGGATTAAAGGCGCGTGCCACCACACCCAGCTATAAATTATTTTTTTAAGAAGAAATCTCTTGGCTTGGAGAACCTGCTCGGGAGGTAAGACCACATGCTGCTCCTGCCAGGTGGTTCAGAAGCCCCTGGAACTCCATCTCCAGGGGGATCTAATAACTCTGGCCTCCTCAGGCACTTGCACTCACATGCACAGAGACACACATACACATAACTTAAGTTTAAAAAAAAAACTTTTAAAAAGAAGCCAGCCATGGTGGTACATGCCTTTAATCCCAGAACTTGGGAGGCAGAGGCAGAAGGATTTCTGAGTTCAAGGGCAGCCTGGTCTACATAGTGAGTTCCAGAATGGCTGAGGCTACAGGGAGACCCTGTCTCAAAAAGACAAATAAATAAATAAAGAGAGAGATACGTTTAAAAAAAAATCCCTTGCCATCACCAGAGTCAAGGCAGAAAACAGAACGAATCCATGATTTGTTCTTTTGAGTTCACAGTCAGGGGTAATGCAGATGAAGCTTTGTTCTGTTCTGACTTCAGGTATCTGCTACACCATGTTCTGCATGCAGTTAACTGTTTAAATTGAAATGCTCTCTCCAGGGAGGCTTCTTAAGACTCAGGAAACATAGGCTGGAGATGCACCCCTTTCATCTCAGGACAGGGAAGGCAGATGCAGCCTGGTTTCTGTAAGTTTGAAGCCTGCCAGTGCTACATAGCGAGACCCTGTCTCAAAAAAAAAACAAAACCAAACCACCACCAACAGCAAAAAGACTCAGGAAATCAATGAAAACATTTAAGTTTCAGGAAGCTCCTGAAATTTAGAAGATTCACCCTCACCTGGCTCCACCCCAGGTAATATAAGCAGTAGCGGTTTCTGGGAAGAGGAGATTCCAGTAGGCTGAACTGCAGAGTTGGAGTTTTCTAAGTCAACAACCATGCTGGGAAGGGGTATTTGGTGATGCACTTGCCTTTTCGTGAGCCACACTCATATGAGTAACCCTAACACACTCACTGGTTCACTAGGCTAGATTGGGGTAGAATCATATCTTTCCTCTGTCTGTCTGCCCTTTCTAGGATGAAGAAACCTACCTTTGTTTTTGCCTTCCCAGGAAAACTCACACAACACATGGACACTGTTGGCATCTGGAATTTATCTTGGGTATAGGTTTATCTGAAAGGCGGCATTAAGTCTTCCTGAGAACTATCTTGCAACGACTCAGAGGTATTCTGAAGTTAGTGGACATGTTCTTTGTAAGCATGCATATGGGTGGGAGTTAAAGCTCAATTAGTATAGTACTTGCCTGGCGTGAACAGACCCCTGAATTTGATTCCCAGAACTACATAACCCAGGCATAGTGCTGCATGTCTATAATCTCAACACTTGGGAGGTAGAGAAAGGAGGATCAGAAGTTCGGGGTCATCCTCAGCTACATAGCAGGTTCAAGGCCAGCCTTGGATATATGAGACCCCATCTCAAACCCCCCCCAGAAGTGTGTATGTATATTTTTGCATATATACATATGTATATATGTGCTATATTTATTTCACATATACATATTTCAATATATATGTGTTGGTTAGTTTTTGTCAACTTGACTCAAACTAGAGTCACCTGGGAAGAAGGAGCCTCAACTGAGAAGTTTCCTCCCTCAGATTGGTCTGTGGCATGTCTGAGTAGTTTCCTAATTGCTGATTAATGTAGGAGGGCCCCACCCACTGTGGGCGGTGCCATCCCTGGGCAGGCCTGTGTTATATGAGACTGGTAGCTGAGCAAGCCAGGGGGGAGGAATCAATAAGCAATGTTCCTCCAAGGCCTCTGCTTCAGTTCCTGCCTCAGTTTCCATCAATAATGGTTTATTTAGCTTTCCTCCCCAAGTCTGTTTTGGCCGTGGTGTTTATCACAGCAACAGAGAAGCAAATTAGGACAGCGTGCTTGTAGATTTCAACATAATATCTGCAGTCCTGTCAGCTCAATAGAGCCATCATTCATTGAGTTGCTCCTGCCTGCCAGGTAAAGCATTTGCCCTATAGGGGACAGAAATAAAAATTGACCATGGTTCCTACTTTTAGAAAGCATAGTCTGGAACATTGAATTTTACCACCTAAAGGAAAACCTTTACATCATATCACAGCAATCTTCAAAAGTCTAGGATCCCTCAAGAAACTGCAAATAGCAAAAGGAAAGAGATGGTGGGCTTCCTGTTCACCCAGAACATATTCTGATTAATCTCAGCTAAATGGGGGGCAGGTGGGCTGCCAGGTACCGGGCAGTACCCAGATTTTAAATACTGAGATGCTTCAAAGGCACGTTGTCTTGAAGTGAAGTTTTGTGTTGGGTATCAAAGAGTCACACACACTCATCCCTACTCTTATTCTTCCAGATTCCAGGCAAAAATCTCCATTTTCAAAGAATTCAGCCATCTAATGTGGAAAAGACTAAAGCCATATTCAAATATTTAAGAGCTTCCCTGCGATGCTCTAAACCAGGACCAATAAATTGAAGCCGCAAAGGGGCTGATTTTAGCTCAAATAAGAAAGAATTTATGAGTTGCCTAGGAAGATAATGATCTTCCCAGCCCTGGAAGTATACACGCATGTGGATGGCCATCTGCCAGGACTGCCTTAGGAAAGGGCATTCCAGTAGTGAATTGGAAGCCGTGCAAGGTGCCTTCCACCTCTAAACTCTTGGATTCCCAGTCTGTCCTCTTAGCCCAAAGCTAAAATAAAAGAAAATGTAAATCTTTTCAAAATGTGACATTTCGGGGCTGGAGAAATGGCCTAGCGGTTAAGAGCGCCGACCGCTCTTACGGAGGACTCGGGTTCGATCCCCAGCACCCACATGGCGGCCGAGAACCGTCTGAAACTCCAATTCCAGGAGAACTCCAGTTCCAGGGGAATCCGACACCCTCTTTTCTGACCTCCGCGGCACTGCACACACGGGTGCACAGACTTGATGCAGACAGATCATTCATACCACTATAATAAAAAATAAAATTAAAAAAAAACATGTGACATTTCTTGTTGAAAGTAAAAACTTACCTATGGCCCAGGCTTGGATTCCCCGCACCCCTTCCCCCAACACCACCAGTGCCTGGCCTGTAGATTGGGACCTTATTTTTAGATGCATGGGCACTTTTCCTTAAGAGCAGTGGAGATGCTCAGTACTAGAGAATGCAATAATTACCTAAGTGCTCTATTGACCAAAGCAATATTATTGACAAACTCAAGTGTTACTAAGAAAATAGCATTAATGGCCTTGTTGTGAAAGATCGCATACCCATAAAAGAGGAAGGCAATTCTAAAATAGGACCAGTGCTTGTTTTTAAAATGACACCTTACAGGACTGGGGAGAGGTTTAAGTCAGGCTCGTCAGTAAAGTGCTGTGTCGTAAGCCGAGGACTGAGTTCATATTCCTAGACCCCCAGTAAAGTAACTGAGCTGTAATCAGTACTGGAAAGACAGAGTCAGGAAGATCCTGGGCTTGCTGATCAGGGTTTGATGGGTTAGTGCAGGGGACCCCTCTTCAGAAAAAATGAGGTGGAGAGTGATTGGGAAGACACCTGATATCAACCTCTGCTCTACACATGCATGCAGCACACATTTACCCACATCCACGCACAGTGCACAGACATGAACACATACACACAATAAGTAAATAATAAGATGAGACTTCATAACACATATGCATCCACACTGATGAATGAAAGCAATAAGTGGATCTCAATATATATCTTGTCTACAGCTGTTGTCAGACTCCATCTCCTGCCAGAGGAAACTGGGTCTTCAAGCATTCTGAAGCATTCACTTTGGTGCGTGAAGATAAAAACACAAAACAACACCCAAGCATTTAACACCTCATCAAAAAAAACAAAATCCCCCAAGATCCACAAAGCTATCCCAGCTTCCCCCACACACGCACACCCATGGCACACACTGCTTTTCCCATCCTACCTTATTAAGCTCAAGTGTTAAGGAGATATGGCTGTCTTCAATATTTGGTGTGGGAGCTGTAGAGATGGTCAGTGGTTAAGACATGTACTGCCCTGGGCTAGAGAGATGGCCTAGCGGTTAGGAGTGAAGACTGCTCTTGCAGAGGACCCGGTTTGATCCCCAGCACCCACAATGCGCCGAAGAACCGTTCTGAATACCCAATTCCAGGAGAACTCCAGCTCCAGGGGAATCCGGAGACCTTTCTGACTCGCGCGCGTTGCACGACACGGGTGCACAGACGTGAATGCAGGCAGTACATGCCTATACACATACAGCAAATAATAAAAATTAAAAAAAATTTTTTTTTAAGAGCATGTACTGCCCTTGCAGAGGGACAGGAGAATCTCAATTAGTTTCTATCACCTATGTCACGTGGCATACAGCCAAGGCTGTAACTCAAGCTTCCTTGGGACACTCACACTTAGGTGCATACACTTCCACAGAGACACACAACTCGATACTAATGCATAAAAACAGAAATCAGTTGGTAAAAATATAAATTTAAGTAGGTATGGTGGCACCACTTTGAATCCCAGCACTTGCCGCGAAAGGCAGAGGCAGATGCATCTCGTGAGATCAAGGACCAGCCTGGTCTACATAGTAAGTTCCTGGCCAGTTAGGGGCTGTAGGGAGACCCTGTCTCAAAAAGACCAACAAAACAAACAAACAACAAACAAAAAACACTAGTGTTGAAAGAACAAAGAAACACAACTGAAAAGAGCGAGCAGAAGTCAAGCCAGGCAAGAATACCTACACACATTTGATAGCCAAAGATGACAGCAAGTCTTCTTTCTCCTAAGCCCCAGAGATAAGATTTTTACTGTCCAGTGTCTCGTCCATTTTATAGGATGGACGAGGAGAAGTGGCTGGAGGGAGGGGGAGTGTATTGCACAGGGAGGTCCCTCCTGGGCGTGGGCCTGCACTCTGCAGTTGAAGTCAGTGGAAAATGAGTGGCTTCTGGGTGTCACGCACAGTCCTTGGTTCTTATAAGGGAGTGGGATCCCTGTAAAATGAGATGGCTCGGGGCAGGCATGGTGGTGCATGCCTTTTAATCCCAGCATTTGGGAGGCAGAGGCGGGTGGGATTAACTTGTGAGTTCAAGACCAGCCTGGTCTACATAGTGGTTCCAGGACAGATGAACTACAGGAGACCCGTCTAGAAAAATGACTTCGCCCACCAAAAATGAGGTGGCTCAGCAAAGGGTGATTTAGAGAGCTGAAGTCCTCCCCAGTTGCTTCTCCCCAGTACCTTATTGAAAGTCAAGCAGGGATTTCAGAAAAGATAAATACAGCCTGCCCCCTCCCTCCAACAGTGTGGAGTGTGTGTGTGGTGTAGTGTGTGGGTGTGTGTGTGTAGTGTGAGACACAGGCTGGAGAGATATAGTCATTTGGTAAATGCTTGCTCTCCAAGTGTGGGGATAGGAGTTTGGAGCTGAAGCACTCACTCGAATGTTGGGTGGGCCTGGCAGCCACCTGTAATCTCAAAGAAATAGAGACAGGGGAATCCCCTGAACCAAGTTGGCCTGTGAGACCAGCCAAATTGGTGACCTCTTGAGTTCAGCAAGAGACCGTTGAGAGTTAAACGTAGGACAAATGGAGGAAGACGTCCATGTCAACCTCTGGCCTCCATACATGAGCACACACATGTGCATTCACACATAGACACAGATGGTGTGCATAAACATTCCCATTTAAAGAAAAACATGAAGTAGAGAGAAGCCACTGTGAGGAGGGAAAAAAAGTCAAACAGCTCTGGGAAACAATGAGGATTGTCAGGGGATATAACAATGAAAGTCTTGAAAAAAGCAGGCAGGGCCAGCGGACCAGAGGCCTGTGTGAGGCCCTGGGTCAATCCCTCAGCACCAAAGAAAACATCCAAGTGAAAGAGCGCTTGTGGATACACACATGTGAAGTGTGCAGATGGAACACAAGTGTTCTTGGGAGAAATTATGAAGGCACAAGGTCCATACCTCTACCCTGTGTCTTAACATCAACATTCAAGCACTTTACAGTTTACAAAGGGTTTTCAGAGCCACCACCATATTTGGTCCCCTTTCATGTATCTCCAAGCTAGGGAGGTGCCCTCCCTGTTTGGCAAATTCAAGCCTTGAAGTGCCACTCTAGTTTTAGATGAGAACAGTCTCCTTGCAGCCTACTGCCAGGCTGGTACACACACAGGGCCCAACCTACAGAGTGCCTCACCAATCAACCTGAGCTGTTAAAGTAACCCAAAACCCAAATTCTGCTTCCTCAAGATTCCTGGCTTTTTTCTTGAGACTGAGCCATGTTCATCAGACTTCACCTGGGCACCGAAAGAAGAGATCAAGACCATCTTTGTAGCAAGAAAAATTAGGTGAAGGGTGGAAGGATGGCTCTGTGGTTAAGACCACTTGGCTGTTCTTCCAGAGGACCACGGTTCCCTTTACCAGCACCACATGGTGGCTAACAACTTTATACTCCAGTTCCGGGGATCCTGGAATACCCTCTTCGTGACCCTTTAGGTGTTGCGTTCATGCATGTGCCACTTACATGCAAGCGAACACACTCATACACTAACAAAAATATTTTTTTAAAGAAAAAAGAACTATAGGCAAGACTGAAAACAGCAGGAAACCTAACCCATCACTTGATCAGAGTTAAAATTTGTGTAAAAAAAGTTCCAAGATGCCGGGCGTGGTGGTGGCAGCCTTTAATCCTAGCCTTGGGAGGGAGGCAGGCAGATTTTTTTTTTTTCAGAGCCAGCCTGGTCTCAAGCGATTCCAAGGACAGCGGGGGCTCAGGGGACCCTGACTCGAAAAGACAAAAAACTTTCACGCATCACTTGTGTTCATCTCTTTCTTTTAATGATTTTTTTATTAATTTTATTTATTCCTGTAGGTAGGAATGTCCTGTCTGCATTGCAGGTGCTGTGCACCCGTGTCGTGCATTGACCCGCGAGGTCGAAAAGAGGAAGAGAGGGTCTCAGATTCCCTGGAATGGAGTTTCTCCTGGAATTGGAGGCTTCGACTGTTCTCAGCCGACCATGTGGGGTACTGGGGGATCGACCCGGGTCCTCTGTAAGAGCGTCGGCGCTCTTAACGACTTAGGCCATCTCTCAGCCCTTTTTTAATGATTTATTTTTATTTATTATTTTTGTATGTTATGATGTACGCTGCACGTAAGTTTGCACCCGTATCCGTAGCAGTGCAATGCCTGAGGTCAGGTCAGAAGAGTGTTTCAGTTTCCCCTGGAACTGGATTAAAAAGACGGTTCTCAGCCCCATGTGTGGTGCTGGGAGCGAACCCGGGTTCCTCATGCAAGAGAGCATCTTGGCTCTTAACCACTAGTCCATCTCTCCAGCCCATTCATCTCTTACATTTAGTGTTTGTTTTGTATATGTGCCTGGTTCAGATACTCTACCCCAGGCCAGGTTCCCACTTAATAATTAAGAGAAAACTTGGGGGAAAAAAAACTCTCCAGAGGGCTCATGCTTACATTGTAGTTATTGATGTAAGGACTCAAATTGAGTCTAAGTAGAACCATAATATTTATAATTTTGTCAGAAATGCAAGTGACATTTAATAAGTCTATATATGAACAAATGGACAGAGTACTTCCAAGTCACAATATCTGAAGTCTCTTATTAAGCAAAAAGTGGGGTAAACAAGCTACCACCCCCCACGCACATATGGGCTGTGCATGAAAGTGCAATTTAACCAAATGTGAAGATGCTGGATGGTGCATCTCACCAACAAACACCATAGGGAAAGAAACAGAAGACTCTTTTGTTCATCTCTCTTCCCTAACTACAGCTTAAATCTAAATAAAAGAAATACAGCACACAAGATCCAAAACAATTTGTAAGTAAAAGGGTGGGGAGGCTTAATCACATTATCAGAGACAGGGTCAGAGGGAACAGACAGATGGGAATGGCCAAGTTATTGGCTGCAATATGAGATGAAGCAAAAGACTCAAAGGCAGGAGAGATGTATCCAGAAATTAAGCTTGATTTCTATGTTAATTCCGAAGTGTTTGTTTGGGGGCTAGAGGAGGAAGAAGCAATGTCATTTCCAGTTAGAGAAAACGCTCATTAATATCCTAGCAAAGCAATAACCTCAGCTAATAGGAAATATTATGATGTCTCCAGAGAACAGAGAGAAAATTCAGATTTACCCTCCCATCCATGCAACTCAGTGTAATACAATATATTCAATAGAGTTGAATAAATACCAACAAGAAAGTGAAAACATTGATTAGGAGAAATACTTCACACAGCTGACATCTGGAAGCAAACAGACCAGTGAGACAAAGCAGGCAGGGAGAGGGAGGATTTGTTTGTTTTCTTGACAGTAACCACTGTGATTGTGGTCCAGCTGCCCTGCAGGGAGCAAGTTGGGCCAGGGAATGAAGGAAGGGAATTCGAGGGTGGGAGGGGACACTAAGTGCAAAGCTTTTGAGGAGGGCTGCTTCAATTGGGTTTATTACAGTGTTTTATGAAGCAATACAAGAGACATCTTCAGCCAACACCAGGATTGCACTAGACATATAATAACATATGGCTTATAAAAGGTTGCGGAATCCTCTAGATGACTGAACCTAAATAAATTAGTCTCCTGTCTGTGGCTTGCTGTACCATATCATTCCAAAAGCACTTGTCTAATCATAGCTAAAACAGGGGAAAGAGGTTGGTTAGGTTAGGATGAGAGCTGGAGAAAACAGCTTCTTGCTACTTTTACACTTGAGGTCTGGGCTTTCTAACCAAAGATTGTGCTTGGGATAGTTTTGGAAGGTTCACAACCAGCTCGCTGATGCTGCATAACACTGTCTGACTTGCTACATAGCCGCTCTTGGTAGGGAGGGGCTAGTGAAACTGAACAGAAGCTCCCAGGTGCACCTGTCTGACCGTCACACGGGAAAAGAGATAAAAAGAAGAAAAAGGGTCTCTTCCAGGTCTAGAGCTCCAGATCTCTTGCCACTCCATGCACCTGTCCCTTGAAGGCAAAAACAAAGTTGCTGGCAAGTTGACCTAAAAAAATGCATCAGTGGGGCTGGAGAGAGTGCCTAGTGTTAAGAGCACCGACTGCTCGTTGCGCAGAGGACCCGTGGTTCGATCCCCAGCACCCACATGGCGGCTGAGAATCCAGTTCCAAGGGCATCCGACACCCTCTTCTGCACCTCAAGGCATGTGACATGACACGGGTGGCACAAACCCTACATGCAGACAGGTACATTCATACACATTAAAAATACTAAATAAATAAATAAACACATCAGTAGATCTTAAGAGATTAGTATGTTTTTGTCTTTTTTTTTTTAAGGTTTTATTTTTTTTTGGTCTTTTTATTTATTGAGACAGGGTCTCCCTGTACCCAGCTGTCTTGGAAAACTCCTCTGTAGACTAGGCTGCCCTGAACTCACAAAGTTCCATCCCTGGCTCTGCCTCCAGTGCTAGGATTACCGGTGTGCGCCACCACGCCCGGCCTTAATGGATTGCTTAAAAAGCCGAAACAAGCCATACATTTTCATAGCTCATTCCAATTCTATTGTGGCCCTGTATTCCTCACCTCAGTACAACAGACTTTTGGGGACTCCATCCGAATTAAAAAAAAAAAAAAAGAACGGGAATAATTGAGTTCTCATGAGGTATCTTTTTATATATTTAGTTATTTTTTTACTGTGATTTTATTTTTGTATTTATGTGTATGAATGTACGTCCTGCATGTAGGTTTGTGCACCCCTTGCCGTGCAATGCCAAAGGAGTCAGAAGAGAGGGTGTCGGATTCCTTTGGAACTGAGTTAAAGATGGGTCTCAGCCGCCAGGTGGGTGCTGGGGATCGAACCGGGTCCTCGCAAGAGCGTGGCGCTCTTGACCCTAGGCCATCTCTCCACCCTCTCATAAGGTATTTTATACTGGGAGAAGTAGAGAAGAAAATATAGAACATTAATTGGCCACATTTATCAAGTGTTACTCCTGTTGCTAGGCTTTGCACACGTTTTTTTTTTTGTTAAGTTATTTTTTTAATTGTTTTTTATTAATTTTTATTAGTTTCAGTAGGATGGGTACGAATGTACTGTCTGCTGCAAAGTCTGTGCACCGTTTCCGTGAATTCGGCGTAGGTCAGAAAGGGTGTCGGATTCCCCTGGAACTGGATTTTCTCCTGGAATTGGAGTTTCCCAGACAGCGTCTAGGCTGCCATGTGGGTGCATGGGGATCGAACCCGGGTCCTCTGCAAGAGGCGTCGGCGCTCCTAACCGCTAGGACCATCTCTCCAGCCCCGGCTCTGGCACACTTTCAGTTGGTGGCTTTGGGTTTTCAGAAAACAAGGTGGGTGCAGACGACGACAACTGAAACAGTGAAGTTAACTATCCTGCCTGATGCTACGCAAGTCAGTAAGTGGCAAAGTGAGAACTGTCTAGTGAACACTAGGTTCTTTATACAACTGGAGGCCTTGAGACAATGCAATGGCTTATTGTGTAGAGTGAGGTTCCCTCAGGCTGAAGTTGAACAGCTCTGGCGTCAGCAGAGGACAGCCCAAGGCACTGAGTCCCTGGATCTGGGAGCAGAGAAGTGCTTGTCTTCCATTTTTTTTTCCCTAATGCTGGGAACTGAAGCCAGGCCTCAATCATGGCAAACAAATGTTTCGTCCTGAATAACATCTCCAGCCGGAGTGTGAGTGCTTGCTTGTTATAAGACTTGATCTCACCTTTGTACACCAAACTGGGCTACCCAAACTCTGTACTCAAGTGATCCTTCAGCGTCGGCCTCCCAAGTAGCTAATCACACAGTACATACCATGGTGACCCAGCTACAAGTTTAAAAAAATAATATATACATACATACACACAACCAACATTCAAGCACGCAAACGCACACATGCCACATACTGTGAAACTCGCCATTTAAAAATAAAAGATTCGCCAGGCATGGTGGCTGCACGCATTAATCCCAGCGCTGGGAGGCATGATCAGGGCAATAAACTGCTTTGATTAATCCACAGGCCAACTGTTCTACATATTGATTTCCAGGGCAGCTGAGGCTACATGGAGACGCTATCAAGACTCAAAAAATTACAAAAACACCCAAAAGTATAAGATTCAACTGCTTTGATGCATTCTCAAGCTTTTATAACTGCACTTCTAGAACTTTGTCCTCACCCATCCCATTAGCCTCCTGCCTTCTCGGTCTGAGAAACCACTGCTTTTGGTCTCGTGGATTTGCCTATTTGTATCTCCACGTAAATGAATCAGATGTAGTGGCCCTTTTTTTTTTTTTTTTTTTTTTTTTTTATTTTTTGTTTTTTTTTTCTTTTTTTTTTTTTTTTTTTTGTTTTTTTTTTTTTTTTTTTTTTTTGTTTTTTTTTTTTTGTGTCCCTTTGTTTCTTCACTTAGCATAAAGTTTGCAAGGGTTCATACTGCAAGTACCAGTGCTTCATTCTTTCTTTTTTCTTTTTTGTCTTCTTTGAGACAGGGTCTCCCTTTAGGCCCAGCTGGCGTGGAGCTGCTCTGTAGACCAGCTGGCCTTGAACCACAGAATCTGCCCAACTCTGCTTCCCAAGTGCTAGGATTAAAGGCGTACGCACCACACCCGGTTTCTTTCATAATTAATAATACTCCACTGCTTGGATATACTACATTCTGTTTACTTTTACCAGGTAATAAACTCTAAAGTACTTTCAACTGTGACCCTTCTGTTAATCCATCTGACACGGCAAACTTGGGTCACTCAACAGCACTTGGCTCCACGGGTACTGCTGTATTTTCTTGTGACTGTCTTAAGTCGATGCCAAATGATTAAACTACATGTCCCCTCAAGGCCTCTCTCCACTTCTGTTAACAGCAAGCTCACCCTCTCAGTTCTCAACTCCTTCTGCTCCTTCCTCTCCTCTATGCTATTTGTTATTCACTGTGAGGCCATCTGTGAATGACCTCAGTAACATCTTTTCCTTCCTCTCATGTCACTTTATCAAAGCAGCCTCTGGTTTAAATGTTACAATAACCTCCCACCAGCCTCTTCTTAACTCTCTTTACTCTGTCCTACTCAGTGGAATTCTGTGCAGAGTGTAAGGTCTGGTCATGTCATTCTCAAGATCAACAACCTAGAATAAAGTAGAAGCTTTTAGAGTTTCTAACAAGTCCAGTGCCCTAGCTTCAAGGAAGGAAGGAAGACCAGGATAGTGATATGGCAAATGTACTTATTCCTTGCAAGACCGTATTTGTATGTGCACCTGCATGTTTGTGGATAATGTGCATGTGGGTAGCCGTGTGCAGTGCAATATCCTGGCCTGTGTTTAGTGGTAATGTAGACATAGGGAGATGCCTGGGATCGTCCTCTACGGCTCTCCGACTGTTTTTTTGTTAAAATTTATTTATTTATTTGTTTATGTGTATGAATATACTGTCTGCATTAGGTTTGTGCACCCATGTGTGGCAATCTCGGAGGCCAGCATAGGTGTCTGATTCCCCCAGAACTTGAGTTTAAAGATGGTTCTTAAGCCGCCATGTGGGTGCTGGGGATCGAACCCCGGAGCAGTCAGTGCTCTTAAAAAAAAAAAAAGTGACTTTTTTTTTTGGTCTTGGTTGAGACAGGGTCTCCCTGTAGACCCAGCCTGGTCCTGGAAGCCGCTCTGTAGACCAGGCTGGCCGTTGAACTCACAAAGATCCCCTGCAGCTGCCTCCCCAATTGCTAGGATCAAAGGCGTGCACCACGACGCCCAGAAAAGTTGTTGCTTTTAACCACTCTCCAGCACCTCCACCTTTTTGCTTTTAACATTTATTTTACTTTCCTTATTGTAGCATAGATGTTATGTGTGCAACATAATTTCACGGTACGATTGTGGGATGTCAGAGAACAGCTTTGTAGAGTCCAGGAATTGAACCCACCCAGCAAGTGCCTTTACTAGCTCAGATCATCGCATCAGTCCCCTCTTTTGAGACAAGGAGTCTCACTGAGATTGCCATTTGGACTAGACTGGCTGACCAGCAAGTCCCCAGGGATCCATCTGTCTACACTTCCCAAGCTCCACAACTACTGCATTACCACTCCACCATCCCTGTTTTCCTTGGGGCTGGGGATCTGAACTCAGGTGTCATGCTGAGCAGCAGACACTGTAACTCCTGAGCCACTTGCCCAGCCTGTAAGACCAAATTTTGTTTGCAACATTTTTTGTCATTTTCTAAGGTGTGGCATCACCATGTAGCCCAGGCTAGGCCGGGCACTCAGGATCACCCTCTCAGCCTCTGGATGGTGTGGTTACAGGTAATAATACATTAATGTCTAGCTACTTGTAAACACTTTTACGGAAGGAAACTATTTCTGTAAGTCTTGATCTTGCCTGCTCCATTAGGAGTATCTTAATCAGCAGCAGCTTTGGTAACCTCAGGGGTGAACAGGGAGAAGCCCACTACCTCCTGCATGAAGATGAGAGGTGAAAAGCCAGCAGCACCTGAAGTATTTTAGACTGAGTCAGAGCTGTTGTTCTTCATGTCTGGCCTTCACAGAGTAGGTGCTCAAAATTACATTGCTAGTGAGATGGGGGCAAACGAGAGGGCCCAATCAAGCCACAAGTAAGCACGCCAGCCCACAGGGCAGGCACTAAGGGTGATAGGAAATGAAAGGGTGGTGGGCGGACCATGGCCAGCGGGAGAGGAAAGGTGTGGTTTAGACGTTGGAGAAGCAGAGGTAGCAGGATCTTGAGGATGCCAGGTGAGGGAGACCAGGAGGCTGACTTTTCCCTTTGAAGGGGATTCATGGTGGGGAACAGAGGGAAACAATATTGGTTGGATCAATTATGAATGACTCAGGGATGAACAGAGCCAGCAGAGGCTCTTGAGCAGGCAAGTGGCACAAGGAGTCATGACTTGGGGAGCCTGGGATGGATAGCCATGTGCGCTGCCGATTGGAGAGAGGAGGGAGCCCTTTGTGTAGGTGTTTAGTGTGGAGCCATGTGGTAAAACGACCTGGTTACAGCGGAAACTGAGCAACTGGTACATTAGAGACAGTTTGAAAGAAAAAATAAAAAATCACAGAACCTGCCTAACACACTGCAAAGGAGCTTCTTGCCTGGGGCCTTGTTTTTCATTGATATCTTTTGTTCTTCAAACACATTTTTCAAACCCGCAGCTTCCTGCTGTTCAGACCTTGTTTTTGTAAGGAAACAAAGCTGAAATAAGTTAGCCAAATTAAAATCANCTTTTCTGACCTCCGCGGCATGCACACACGGGTGCACAGACTTGCATGCAGACAATCATTCATACCACATACATAAATAAATAAAATTAAAAAAAAAATGTGACATTTCTTGTTGAAAGTAAAAACTTACCTATGGCCCAGGCTTGGATTCCCGCACCCCTTCCCCCCACACCACCAGTGCCTGGCCTGTAGATTGGGACCTTATTTTTAGATGCATGGGCACTTTTCCTTAAGAGCAGTGGAGATGCTCAGTACTAGAGAATGCAATAATTACCTAAGTGCTCTATTGACCAAAGCAATATTATTGACAAACTCAAGTGTTACTAAGAAAATAGCATTAATGGCCTTGTTGTGAAAGATCGCATACCCATAAAAGAGGAAGGCAATTCTAAAATAGGACCAGTGCTTGTTTTTAAAATGACACCTTACAGACGATGGGGAGATGGTTTAGTCAGGCTCAGTCAGTAAAGTGCTGGCTTAGTGTAAGCCCGAGGACTGAGTTCAATTCCTAGACCCCAGGTAAAGTAACTGAGCTGTAATCAGTACCTGGAAAGACAGAGCAGGAAGATCCCTTGGGCTTGCTGAGTCTCTGGGTAGTTCTCAGGGAGACCCTTTCGAAAAAATGAGGTGGAGAGTGATGTGGAAGACACCTGTCAACCTCTGCTCTACATGCATGCATGCACACATTTACCCACATCCACGCACATGTGCACAGACATGAACACATACACACACAATAAGTAAATATAAGATGAGACTTCATAACACATATGCATCCACACTGATGAATGAAAGCAATAAGTGGATCTCAATATATATCTTGTCTACAGCTGTTGTCAGACTCCATCTCCTGCCAGAGGAAACTGGGTCTTCAAGCATTCTGAAGCATTCATTTTGCGATCGAAGATCACACCATCACCTCAAGTAACCCTCACCCCCTAAGATCCCCACAGACAATGATCCAGCTTCCCCCCACACACGCACACCCATGGACACACTGCTTTTCCCATCCTACCTTATTAAGCTCAAGTGTTAAGGAGATATGGCTGTCTTCAATATTTGGTGTGGGAGCTGTAGAGATGGTTCAGTGGTTAAGAGCATGTACTGCCCTGGGCTGGGAGAGATGGCCTAGCGGTTAGGAGGACACGACTGCTCTTGCAGAGGACCCGTGTTGATCCCCAGCACCCACATGCGCCGAGAACCGTCTGAAACGCCAATTCCAGGAGAACTCCAGTCCAGGAATCCGAGACCGTTTCTGACCCCGCGCGTTGCACGACACGGGTGCACAGACTGCACATGCAGGCAGTACATGCATACACATACAGAAATAATAAAAATTATTAAAAAAATTTTTTTTTTAAGAGCATTACTGCCCTTGCAGAGGGACAGGAGAATCTCAATTAGTTTCTATCACCTATGTCACGTGGCATACAGCCAAGGCTGTAACTCAAGCTTCCTTGGGACACTCACACTTAGGTGCATACACTTCTCACAGAGACACACAACTCGATACATAATTGAAAAACAGAAATAACTTTTAAAAATAAATGTTAGCTAGGTATGGTGGCACCACCTTTAATCCCAGCACTTGGCGAAGAGGGCAGAGGCAGATCATCTCGGTGAGATCAAGGCCAGCCTGGTCCACATAGTAAGTTCCGGGCCAGTGGGCTGTAGGGAGAACCCTGTCTCAAAAAACAACAAAACAAACAAACAACAAACAAAAACACTAGTGTTGAAAGAACAAAGAAACACAACTGAAAAGAGCGAGCAGAAGTCAAGCCAGGCAAGAATACCTACACACATTTGATAGCCAAAGATGACAGCAAGTCTTCTTTCTCCTAAGCCCCAGAGATAAGATTTTTACTGTCCAGTGTCTCGTCCATTTTATAGGATGGACGAGGAGAAGTGGCTGGAGGGAGGGGGAGTGTATTGCACAGGGAGGTCCCTCCTGGGCTGGGCCTGCACTCTGCAGTTGAAGTCAGTGGAAAATGAGTGGCTTCTGGGTGTCAAGCACAGTCCTTGGTTCTTATAAGGGAGTGGGATCCCTGTAAAATGAGATGGCTCGGGGCAGGCATGGTGGTGCATGCCTTTAATCCCAGCATTTGGGAGGCAGAGGCGGGTGGATAACTGTGAGTTCAAGACCAGCCTGGTCTACATAGTGAGGTTCCAGGAAGATGGAACTACAGGAGACCCGTCTAGAAAAGACTCCCCCAAAAAATGAGGTGGCTCAGCAAAGGGTGATTTAGAGAGCTGAAGTCCTCCCCAGTTGCTTCTCCCCAGTACCTTATTGAAGTCAAGCAGGGATTTCAGAAAGATAAATACAGCCTGCCCCCTCCCTCCAACATGTGGAGTGTGTGTGTGTGTGTGTGTGGTGTGTGTGTGTGTGAGTGTGTAGGACACAGGCTGGAGAGATATAGTCATTTGGTAAATGCTTGCTCTCCAAGTGTGGGGATAGGAGTTTGGAGCTGAAGCACTCACTCGAATGTTGGGTGGGCCTGGCAGCCACCTGTAATCTCAAAGAAATAGAGACAGGGGAATCCCCTGGACCAAGTTGGCCTGTGAGACCAGCCAAATTGGTGACCTCTGAGTTCAGCAAGAGACCTTGAGAGTAAACGTAGAGACAAATGGAGGAAGACGTCCCATGTCACCTCTGGCCTCCATACATGAGCACACACATGTCATCCACACATAGAACACAGAGTGTGCATAAACACACACATTTAAAAAAAACAGTGAAGTAGAAGAAGCACTGTGAGGAGGGAAAAAAAGTCAAACAGCTCTGGGAAACAATGAGGATTGTCAGGGGATATAACAATGAAAGTCTTGAAAAAAGCAGGCAGGGCCAGAGGACCAGAGCCTGTGTGAGGCCCTGGGTCCAATGCTCAGCACCAAAAGAAAACATCCAAGTGAAAGAGCGCTTGTGGATACACACATGTGAAGTGTGCAGATGGAACACAAGTGTTCTTGGGAGAAATTATGAAGGCACAAGGTCCATACCTCTACCCTGTGTCTTAACATCAACATTCAAGCACTTTACAGTTTACAAAGGGTTTTCAGAGCCACCACCATATTTGGTCCCCTTTCATGTATCTCCAAGCTAGGGAGGTGCCCTCCCTGTTTGGCAAATTCAAGCCTTGAAGTGCCACTCTAGTTTTAGATGAGAACAGTCTCCTTGCAGCCTACTGCCAGGCTGGTACACACACAGGGCCCAACCTACAGAGTGCCTCACCAATCAACCTGAGCTGTTAAAGTAACCCAAAACCCAAATTCTGCTTCCTCAAGATTCCTGGCTTTTTTCTTGAGACTGAGCCATTCATCAGCTTCACCTGGCACCAAAGGAAGAGATCAAGACCATCTTTGTAGCAAAGAAAATATAGGTGAGGTTGGAGCAGGCTGGCTCTGTGGTTAAGACCACTGGCTGTTCTTCAGAGGACCAGGTTCCTTACCAGCACCCACATGGTGGCTAACAACTGTAACTCCAGTTCCAGGGGATCTGGTACCCTCTGTCTGACCCTTTAAGGTGTTGCGTTCATGCAGTGGCACTTACATACAGGTAAGCAAACACTCTACACATAACAAAAATATTTTTTTAAAGAAAAATAATAGGCAAGCTGAAAACAGCAGGAAAACCTAACCCATCACTTGAAATAAGAGTTAAAAGTGTTATGGTAAAAAAAGTTCAGATAGCCGAGGCGTGGTTGGGTGCACGCCCTTTAATCCTAGCACTTGGGAGGCGAGGCAGGCAGATCTTTTGAGTTCAGGCCAGCCTGGTCTACAGAGCGAGTTCCAGGACAGCTGGGGCCACGGGAGACCCTGTCTCGAAAAGACAAAAAAACAAGTTCAAGATCACTGTTTCATCTCTTTCTTTTAATGATTTTTTTTATTAAATTTTATTTATTCTGTATGTGTAGGAATGTCTGTCTGCATGCAGGTGGCTGTGCCACCCGTGTCGGCATTGCCCGCGAGGTCCAGAAGAGGGTCCCAGATTCCCCTGAATGGAGTTTCTCGGGAATTGGAGCTTCGAGACGGTTCTCAGCCCCATGTGGGTACTGGGGGATCGAACCCGGGTCCTCTGTAAGAGCGGTCGGCGCTCTTAACAGCTAGGCCATCTCTCCAGCCCCTTTTTAATGATTTTTTTTAAACTTTTTATTATTTTTGTGATGTGTATGAATGTACCTTGCACGTAAGTTTGGCACCCGTAGGTCCGTATGGCAGTGCAAGTGCCTGAGAGGTCAGAAGAGTGTTTCAGTTTCCCCTGGAACTGGAGTTAAAGACGGTTCTCAGCCGCCATGTGTGGTGCGGGGATCGAACCCGGGTTCCTTATGCAAGAGCAGTCTTGGCTCTTAACCACTAGCCATCTCTCCAGCCCATTCGATCTCTTACATTAGTGTTTGTTTTGTATATGTGCCTGGTTTCAGATACATCTACCCCATGGCCAGGTTCCCATCTTAATAATTTAAGAGAAAATACTTGGGGGGAAAAAAAAATCTCCAAGATGGGCTGATGCTTACATTGTAGTTATTGATGTAAGGACTCAAATTGAGTCTAAGTAGAAACCATAATATTTATAATGTTTGTCAGAAAGATGCAAGTGCATTTAATGAGTCTATATACATGGACAGAGTACTTCCAAGTCACAATATCTGAAGTCTCTTATTAAGCAAAAAGTGGGGTAAACAAGCTACCACCCCCCACGCACATATGGGCTGTGCATGAAAGTGCAATTTAACCAAATGTGAAGATGCTGGATGGTGCATCTCACCAACAAACACCATAGGGAAAGAAACAGAAGACTCTTTTGTTCATCTCTCTTCCCTAACTACAGCTATAAATCTAAATAAAAGAAATACAGCACACAAGATCCAAAACAATTTGTAAGTAAAAGGGTGGGGAGGCTTAATCACATTATCAGAGACAGGGTCAGAGGGAACAGACAGATGGGAATGGCCAAGTTATTGGCTGCAATATGAGATGAAGCAAAAGACTCAAAGGCAGGAGAGATGTATCCAGAAATTAAGCTTGATTTCTATGTTAATTCCGAAGTGTTTGTTTGGGGGCTAGAGGAGGGAAGGAAGCAATGTCATTTCCAGTAGAGAAAACGCTCATTAATATCCTAGCAAAGCAATAACCTCAGCTAATAGGAAATATTATGATGTCTCCAGAGAACAGAGAGAAAATTCAGATTTACCCTCCCATCCATGCAACTCAGTGTAATACAATATATTCAATAGAGTTGAATAAATACCAACAAGAAAGTGAAAACATTGATTAGGAGAAATACTTCACACAGCTGACATCTGGAAGCAAACAGACCAGTGAGACAAAGCAGGCAGGGAGAGGGAGGTTTGTTTGTTTCTCTGAAAGTAACACTGTGATTTGTGGTCCAGCTCCCTGCAGGGAGCAAGTTGGGCCAGGGAATGAGGAAAGAGGAATTCGAGGGGGAGGGGACACTAAGTGCAAAGCTTTTGAGGAGGGCTGCTTCAATTGGGTTTATTACAGTGTTTTATGAAGCAATACAAGAGACATCTTCAGCCAACACCAGGATTGCACTAGACATATAATAACATATGGCTTATAAAAGGTTGCGGAATCCTCTAGATGACTGAACCTAAATAATTGTCTCCTGTCTGGGCTGTTGTACCATATCATTCCAAAGCACTTGTCTAATCATAGCTAAAACAGGGGAAAGAGGTTAGGTTAGGATGGAAGCTGAGAGAAAACAGCTTCTTGCTACTTTTACACTTGATGGTCTGGCTTTCCTAACCAAAGATTGTGCGTTGGGATAGTTTTGGAAGGTTCACACCAGCTCCTGATGCTGCATAACACTGTCATTGACTTGCTACATAGCCGTCATCTATGGTAGGGAGGGCTAGTGAAACTGAACAGGAAGCTCCCAGCACCTGCTGACCGTCACATCTCTTTCCAGGTCTAGAGCTGGCCAGATCTCTTGCCACTCCATGCACCTGTCCCTTGAAGGCAAAAACAAAGTTGCTGGCAAGTTGACCTAAAAAAATGCATCAGTGGGGCTGGAGAGATTGCCTAGTGGTTAAGAGCACCGACTGCTCTTGCAGAGGACCCGGGTCGATCCCCAGCACCCACATGGCGGCTGAGAATCCCAGTTCCAAGGGAATCCGACACCCTCTTCGACCTCCAAGGCATTGCATGACACGGGTGCACAAACCCTACATGCAGACAGTACATTCATACACATTAAAAAATATAAATAAATAAATAAACACATCAGTAATCTTAAGAGATTTTTTTTTGTCTTTTTTTTTTTAATTTTATTTTTTTTTGGTCTTTTTTGAGACAGGGTCTCCCTGTGACCCAGCTGTCTTGGAACTCACTCTGTAGACTAGGCTGCCCTGAACTCACAAAGTTCCACCCTGGCTCTGCCTCCCAAGTGCTAGGATTAGGTGTGCGCCACCACGCCCGGCCTTAATGGATTCTTAAAAAGCAAACAAGCCAACATTTCATAGCTCATTCCAATTCTATTGTGGCCCTGTATTCCTCACCTCAGTACAACAGACTTTTGGGGCTCCTCCAGAATTAAAAAAAAAAAAAAAAAGAACGGGAATAATTGAGTTCTCATGAGGTATCTTTTTATATATTTTTATTTTTTTACTTATTTATATTTTTGTATTTATGTGTATGAATGTAGTCTGCATGTAGGTTTGTGCACCCTTGCGTGCAATGCCAAAGGAGGTCAGAAGAGAGGGTGTCGGATTCCTTTGGAACTGAGTTAAAGATGGTGTCTCCAGCCGCCAGGTGGGTGCTGGGGATCGAACCGGGTCCTCGCAAGAGCAGTAGGCTGCTCTTACCACTAGGCCATCTCTCCAGCCCTCTCATAAGGTATTTTATACTGGGAGAAGTAGAGAAGAAAATATAGAACATTAATTGCCACCATTTATGCAAGTGTTACTCTGTGCTAGGCTTTGCACACTTTTTTTTTTTTTAAGTTTATTTTTTTAATTTTTTTTATTAATTTTTTATTATTTCGTAGATGTACGAATGTACTGTCTGCATGCAAGTCTGTGCACCGTTTCGTGCAATCGGCGAGGTCAGAAAAGGGTGTCGGATTCCCCTGGAACTGGATTTTCTCCTGGAATTGGAGTTTCCCGAGACAGCTCTAGGCTGCCATGTGGGTGCATGGGATCGAACCCGGGTCCCTCTGCAAGAGGCGTCGGCGCTCCTAACCGCTAGGCCATCTCTCCAGCCCCGGCTCTGCACACTTTCAGTTGGTGCTTTGGTTTCAGAAAACAAGGTGGGTGCAGACGACACAACTGAAACAGTGAAGTTAACTATCCTGCCTGATGCTACGCAAGTCAGTAAGTGGCAAAGTGAGAACTGTCTAGTGAACACTAGGTTCTTTATACAACTGGAGGCCTTGAGACAATGCAATGGCTTATTGTGTAGAGTGAGGTTCCCTCAGGCTGAAGTTGAACAGCTCTGGCGTCAGCAGAGGACAGCCCAAGGCACTGAGTCCCTGGATCTGGGAGCAGAGAAGTGCTTTCCTTCCATTTTTTTTTCCCTAATGCTGGGAACTGAACCAGGCCTCAATGCATGGCAAACAAATGTTCGTCCTGAATAACATCTCCAGCCGGAGTGTTGAGTGCTTGCTTGTTGATAAGACTTGATCTCACCTTACACCAAACTGGCTACCCAAACTCTGTGACTCAAGTGATCCTTCAGCTCGGCCTCCCAAGTAGCTAATCACACAGGTACATACCATGGTACCCAGCTACAAGTTAAAAAAATAATATATACATACATACACACACACATATCAAGCACGCACAACGCACACATGCCACATACTGTGAAACTCGCCATTTAAAAATAAAAGATTCGCCCAGGCTGGTGGCTGCACGCATTGAATCCCAGCGCTGGGAGGCAGACAGGGCAAAACTCTTTGATTTCAAGGCCAGACTGTTCTACATATTGAGTTTCCAGGGCAGCTGGGCTACATGGAGACCTATCGCTCAAAAAATACAAAAACACCCAAAAGTATAAGATTCAACTGCTTTGATGCATTCTCAAGCTTTTATAACTGCACTTCTAGAACTTTGTCCTCACCCATCCCATTAGCCTCCTGCCTTCTCGGTCTGAGAAACCACTGCTTTTGGTCTCGTGGATTTGCCTATTTGTATCTCACGTAAATGAATCATGATGTAGTGGCCTTTTATTGTGTCTTGTTTCTTCACTTAGCATAAAGTTTGCAAGGGTTCATACTGCAAGTACCAGTGCTTCATTCTTTTCTTTTTTCTTTTTTAGTCTTTTTGAGACAGGGTCTCCCTTTAGCCCAGCTGGCGTGGAGCTTGCTCTGTAGACCAGCTGGCCTTGAACTCACAGAGATCTGCCCAACTCTGCTTCCCAAGTGCTAGGATTAAAGGCGTGACGCCACCACACCCGGTTTCTTTCATAATTAATAATACTCCACTGCTTGGATATACTACATTCTGTTTACTTTTACCAGGTAATAAACTCTAAAGTACTTTCAACTGTGACCCTTCTGTTAATCCATCTGACACGGCAAACTTGGGTCACTCAACAGCACTTGGCTCCACGGGTACTGCTGTATTTTCTTGTGACTGTCTTAAGTCGATGCCAAATGATTAAACTACATGTCCCCTCAAGGCCTCTCTCCACTTCTGTTAACAGCAAGCTCACCCTCTCAGTTCTCAACTCCTTCTGCTCCTTCCTCTCCTCTATGCTATTTGTTATTCACTGTGAGGCCATCTGTGAATGACCTCAGTAACATCTTTTCCTTCCTCTCATGTCACTTTATCAAAGCAGCCTCTGGTTTAAATGTTACAATAACCTCCCACCAGCCTCTTCTTAACTCTCTTTACTCTGTCCTACTCAGTGGAATTCTGTGCAGAGTGTAAGGTCTGGTCATGTCATTCTCAAGATCAACAACCTAGAATAAAGTAGAAGCTTTTAGAGTTTCTAACAAGTCCAGTGGCCCTAGCTTCAAGGAAGGGAAGGAAGACCAGGATAGTGATATGGCATGTACTTATCTTGCAAGACAGTATTTGTATGTGCCACTGCATGTGTGTGGATAATGTGCATGTGTAGCACAGTGTGCTAGTGCAATATCCTGGCCTGTGTTTAGTGGTAATGTAGACAAGGTAGATGCTGGGAATCGTCCTCTATCGGCTCTCCACTTTTTTTTTTAAATTTATTTCATTTATTTTGTTTATGTGTATGAATATACTGTCTGCAGTAGGTTTGTGCACCCATGTGTGGCAATGCTCGGAGGCCAGATAGGTGTCTGATTCCCCTGCAGAACTGGAGTGTGTAAAGACTGGTTCTTAAGCCGCCATGTGGGTGCTGGGATCGAACCCGGGATCCAGTGCTCTAAAAAAAAAGCAGTTTTGCTTTTTTTTTTGGTCTTTTGAGACAGGGTCTCCCTGTAGCCCCAGCCTGTCCTGCGAACTCGCTCTGTAACCAGGCTGCCTTGAACTCACAAAGATCCGCCTGGCAGCTGCCTCCCAATTGCTAGGATTCAAAGGCGTGCACCCCGGACGCCCAGAAAAGTTGTTGCTTTTAACCCACTCTCCCGCACCTCCACCTTTTTTGTTTTAAACATTTATTTTACTTTCCTTATTGTAGCATGATGTATGTGTGCAACATAATGTTCACGGACGATATGTGGAGAGTCAGAGAACAGCTTTGTAGAGTCCAGGAATTGAACCCACCCAGCACGTGCCTTTACTAGCTGAGTCATCTGCATCAGTCCCCTCTTTTGAGACAAGGAGTCTCACTGAGATTGCCATTTGGACTAGGCTGGCTGCCAGCAAGTCCCCAGGATCCATCTGTCACCTACACCCCACAGCCCACACTATGCATTACACACTCCACATCCCTGTTTTCCTTGGGGCTGGGGATCTGAACTCAGGTGGTCATGCTTGAGCAGCAGACACTTGTAACTCCTGAGCCACTTGGCCCAGCCTGTAAGACCAACATTTGATTTGCAAAACATTTTTGTCATTTTCTACGGTGTGGCTCACCATGTAGCCCAGGCTAGACTTGAGCAGCTCCAGGATCACCCTGCCTCAGCTCTGGATGGTGTGGTTACAGGTAATAATACATTAATGTCTAGCTACTTGTAAACACTTTTACGGAAGGAAACTATTTCTGTAAGTCTTGATCTTGCCTGCTCCATTAGGAGTATCTTAATCAGCAGCAGCTTTGGTAACCTCAGGGGTGAACAGGGAGAAGCCCACTACCTCCTGCATGAAGATGAGAGGTGAAAAGCCAGCAGCACCTGAAGTATTTTAGACTGAGTCAGAGCTGTTGTTCTTCATGTCTGGCCTTCACAGAGTAGGTGCTCAAAATTACATTGCTAGTGAGATGGGGGGCACGAGAGGGCAATCAGCCACAGTAAGCACGCACAGCCCACAGGGCAGTCACTAAGGTGATAGGAAATGCAAAGGGTGGGCAGGACCATGGCCAGCTGGAGCGAGAGGAAAGTGTGGTTTAGACTGTTGGGAGAAGACAGCAGGGTAGGCAGGACTTGAGGATGCCAGGTGAGGGAGACCAGGAGGCTGACTTTTCCCTTTGAAGGGGATTCATGGTGGGGAACAGAGGGAAACAATATTGGTTGGATCAATTATGAATGACTCAGGGATGAACAGAGCCAGCAGAGGCTCTTGAGCAGGCAAGTGGCACAAGGAGTCATGACTTGGGGAGCCTGGGATGGATAGCCATGTGCGCTGCCGATTGGAGAGAGGAGGGAGCCCTTTGTGTAGGTGTTTAGTGTGGAGCCATGTGGTAAAACGACCTGGTTACAGCGGAAACTGAGCAACTGGTACATTAGAGACAGTTTGAAAGAAAAAAAAAAAATCACAGAACCTAGCCTAACACACTGCAAAGGAGCTTCTTCCTGGGGCCTATGTTTTCATTGTTCTTTTTTCCTTCAAACCATTTTCAAACACCGCAGCTCCTGCTGTTACAGACCTTGTTTTTGTAAGAAACAAAGCTGAAATAAGTTAGCCAATTAAAATCATTAAGAGCGCCGACCGCTCTTGCAGAGGACCAGGGTTCGATCCCCAGCACCCACGTGGCGGCTGAGAACCGTCTGAAACTCCAATTCCAGGAGAACTCCAGTCCCAGGGAATCCGAAACCCTCTTCTGACCTCCGCGGCATTGCACGACACGGGTGCACAGACTTGCATGCAGACAGTACATTCATACACATACATAAATAAATAAAATTAAAAAAAAAATGTGACATTTCTTGTTGAAAGTAAAAACTTACCTATGGCCCAGGCTTGGATTCCCAGCACCCCTTCCCCCAACACCACCAGTGCCTGGCCTGTAGATTGGGACCTTATTTTTAGATGCATGGGCACTTTTCCTTAAGAGCAGTGGAGATGCTCAGTACTAGAGAATGCAATAATTACCTAAGTGCTCTATTGACCAAAGCAATATTATTGACAAACTCAAGTGTTACTAAGAAAATAGCATTAATGGCCTTGTTGTGAAAGATCGCATACCCATAAAAGAGGAAGGCAATTCTAAAATAGGACCAGTGCTTGTTTTTAAAATGACACCTTACAGGACTGGGGAGATGGTTTAGTCAGGCTCAGTCAGTAAAGTGCTGGCTGTGTAAGCCCGAGGACTGAGTTCAATTCCTAGACCCCAGGTAAAAGTAACTGAGCTGTAATCAGTACCTGGAAAGACAGAGCTAGGAAGATCCCTGGGGCTTGCTGATCAGGGTGTTCTGGGTTCAGTGAGGGACCCCTTTTCAGAAAAATGAGGTGGAGAGTGATTGAGGAAGACACCTGATATCAACCTCTGCTCTCTACATGCATGCATGCACACATTTACCCACATCCACGCACATGTGCACAGACATGAACACATACACACAATAAGTAAATAATAAGATGAGACTTCATAACACATATGCATCCACACTGATGAATGAAAGCAATAAGTGGATCTCAATATATATCTTGTCTACAGCTGTTGTCAGACTCCATCTCCTGCCAGAGGAAACTGGGTCTTCAAGCATTCTGAAGCATTCACTTTTGGTGAAGATCAACACACCCAATAACACCTCATTCCCCCAAGACAAATGATTCCCAGCTTCCCCCCACACACGCACACCCATGGCACACACTGCTTTTCCCATCCTACCTTATTAAGCTCAAGTGTTAAGGAGATATGGCTGTCTTCAATATTTGGTGTGGGAGCTGTAGAGATGGTTCAGTGGTTAAGAGCATGTACTGCCCTGGGCTGGAGAGATGGCCTAGCGGTTAGGAGCACTGACTGCTCTTGCAGAGGACCCGGGTTTGATCCCCAGCACCCACATGGCGGCCGAGAACCGTCTGAAACTCCAATTCCAGGAGAACTCCAGCTCCAGGGGAATCCGAGACCCTTTTCTGACCTCCGCGGCGTTGCACGACACGGGTGCACAGACTTGCATGCAGGCAGTACATGCATACACATACAGAAATAAATAAAATTATTAAAAAAAATTTTTTTTTAAGAGCATGTACTGCCCTTGCAGAGGGACAGGAGAATCTCAATTAGTTTCTATCACCTATGTCACGTGGCATACAGCCAAGGCTGTAACTCAAGCTTCCTTGGGACACTCACACTTAGGTGCATACACTTCTCACAGAGACACACAACTCGATACATAATTGAAAACTGAAATAAATCTTAAAAAATACTAGTGTTGCTAGGTATGGTGGCACACACCTTTAATCCCAGCACTTGAAAGGCAGAGGCAGATGCATCTCTGTGAGATCAAGGCCAGCCTGGTCTACATAGTAAGTTCCTGGCCAGTTGGGGCTGTAGGGAGACCCTGTCTCAAAAAGACCAACAAAACAAACAAACAAACAAACAAAAACACTAGTGTTGAAAGAACAAAGAAACACAACTGAAAAGAGCGAGCAGAAGTCAAGCCAGGCAAGAATACCTACACACATTTGATAGCCAAAGATGACAGCAAGTCTTCTTTCTCCTAAGCCCCAGAGATAAGATTTTTACTGTCCAGTGTCTCGTCCATTTTATAGGATGGACGAGGAGAAGTGGCTGGAGGGAGGGGGAGTGTATTGCACAGGGAGGTCCCTCCTGGGCTGGGCCTGCACTCTGCAGTTGAAGTCAGTGGAAAATGAGTGGCTTCTGGGTGTCAAGCACAGTCCTTGGTTCTTATAAGGGAGTGGGATCCCTGTAAAATGAGATGGCTCGGGGCAGGCATGGTGGTGCATGCCTTTAATCCCAGCATTTGGGAGGCAGAGGCGGGTGGATCACTGTGAGTTCAAGACCAGCCTGGTCTACATAGTGAGTTCCAGGAAAGCTGGAACTACAGGGAGACCCTGTCTAGAAAAGACTCCCCCAAAAAATGAGGTGGCTCAGCAAAGGGTGATTTAGAGAGCTGAAGTCCTCCCCAGTTGCTTCTCCCCAGTACCTTATTGAAGTCAAGCAGGGATTTCAGAAAGATAAATACAGCCTGCCCCCTCCCTCCAACAGTGTGAGTGTGTGTGTGTGTGTGTGTGTGTGTGTGTGTGTGAGTGTGTATGACACAGGCTGGAGAGATATAGTCATTTGGTAAATGCTTGCTCTCCAAGTGTGGGGATAGGAGTTTGGAGCTGAAGCACTCACTCGAATGTTGGGTGGGCCTGGCAGCCACCTGTAATCTCAAAGAAATAGAGACAGGGGAATCCCCTGGACCAAGTTGGCCTGTGAGACCAGCCAAATTGGTGACCTCTGAGTTCAGCAAGAGACCTTGAGAGTAAACGTAGAGACAAATGGAGGAAGACGTCCCATGTCAACCTCTGGCCTCCATACATGAGCACACACATGTGCATCCACACATAGACACAGAGGTGTGCATAAAACACACATTTAAAAAAACATGAAAGTAGAAGAAGCACTGTGAGGAGGGAAAAAAAGTCAAACAGCTCTGGGAAACAATGAGGATTGTCAGGGGATATAACAATGAAAGTCTTGAAAAAAGCAGGCAGGGCCAGAGGACCAGAGCCTGTGTGAGGCCCTGGGTCCAATGCTCAGCACCAAAAGAAAACATCCAAGTGAAAGAGCGCTTGTGGATACACACATGTGAAGTGTGCAGATGGAACACAAGTGTTCTTGGGAGAAATTATGAAGGCACAAGGTCCATACCTCTACCCTGTGTCTTAACATCAACATTCAAGCACTTTACAGTTTACAAAGGGTTTTCAGAGCCACCACCATATTTGGTCCCCTTTCATGTATCTCCAAGCTAGGGAGGTGCCCTCCCTGTTTGGCAAATTCAAGCCTTGAAGTGCCACTCTAGTTTTAGATGAGAACAGTCTCCTTGCAGCCTACTGCCAGGCTGGTACACACACAGGGCCCAACCTACAGAGTGCCTCACCAATCAACCTGAGCTGTTAAAGTAACCCAAAACCCAAATTCTGCTTCCTCAAGATTCCTGGCTTTTTTCTTGAGACTGAGCCATGTCATCAGCTTCACCTGGCACCAAATGAAGAGATCAAGACCATCTTTGTAGCAAGAAAAATATAGGTGAAGGGTTGGAGAGATGGCTCTGTGGTTAAGACCACTGGCTGTTCTTCCAGAGGACCCAGGTTCCATTACCAGCACCCACATGGTGGCTAACAACTGTAACTCCAGTTCCAGGGGATCTGGTACCCTCTTCTGACCCTTATAGGTGTTGCGTTCATGCAGTGCACTTACATACATGTAAGCAAACACTCATACACATAAAACAAAAATATTTTTTTAAAGAAAAATAATAGGCAAGACTGAAACAGCAGGAAAACCTAACCCATCACTTGAAATAAGAGTAAAAAGTTATGGTTAAAAAAAGTTCAAGATAGCCGGGCGTGGTGGTGCACGCCTTTAATCCTAGCACTTGGGAGGCAGAGGCAGGCAGATCTTTGTGAGTTCAAGGCCAGCCTGGTCTACAGAGCGAGTTCCAGGACAGCTGGGGCTACAGGGAGACCCTGTCTCGAAAAGACAAAAAACAAGTTCAAGATCACTTTGTTCATCTCTTTCTTTTAATGATTTTTTTTATTAATTTTATTTATTTCTGTATGTGTATGAATGTACTGTCTGCATGCAGGTCTGTGCACCCGTGTCGTGCATTGCCGCGGAGGTCAGAAGAGGGTCTCAGATTCCCCTGGAACTGGAGTTCTCCTGGAATTGGAGCTTCAGACGGTTCTCAGCCGCCATGTGGGTACTGGGGATCGAACCCGGGTCCTCTGTAAGAGCGGTCGGCGCTCTTAACCGCTAGGCCATCTCTCCAGCCCCTTTTTAATGATTTTTTAAATTTTATTTATTTTTGAATGTGTATGAATGTACCGTCTGCACGTAAGTTTGTGCACCCGTATCCGTGCAGTGCAATGCCGTGGAGGTCAGAAGAGTGTTTCAGTTTCCCCTGGAACTGGAGTTAAAGACGGTTCTCAGCCGCCATGTGGGTGCTGGGGATCGAACCCGGGTCCTCTGCAAGAGCAGTCGGTGCTCTTAACCACTAGGCCATCTCTCCAGCCCATTCATCTCTTACATTATGTTTTGTTTTGTATATGTGCCTGGTTTCAGATACATCTACCCCATGGCCAGGTTCCCATCTTAATAATTTAAGAGAAAATACTTGGGGGAAAAAAAAATCTCCAAGATGGCATGCATGCTTACATTGTAGTTATTGATGTAAGGACTCAAATTGAGTCTAAGTAGAACCATAATATTTATATGTTTGTCAGAGAATGCAAGTGACATTTAATAAATGCTATATATTACAAATGGACAGAGTACTTCCAAGTCACAATATCTGAAGTCTCTTATTAAGCAAAAAGTGGGGTAAACAAGCTACCACCCCCCACGCACATATGGGCTGTGCATGAAAGTGCAATTTAACCAAATGTGAAGATGCTGGATGGTGCATCTCACCAACAAACACCATAGGGAAAGAAACAGAAGACTCTTTTGTTCATCTCTCTTCCCTAACTACAGCTTAAATCTAAATAAAAGAAATACAGCACACAAGATCCAAAACAATTTGTAAGTAAAAGGGTGGGGAGGCTTAATCACATTATCAGAGACAGGGTCAGAGGGAACAGACAGATGGGAATGGCCAAGTTATTGGCTGCAATATGAGATGAAGCAAAAGACTCAAAGGCAGGAGAGATGTATCCAGAAATTAAGCTTGATTTCTATGTTAATTCCGAAGTGTTTGTTTGGGGGCTAGAGGAGGAAGGAAGCAATGTCATTTCCAGTAGAGAAAACGCTCATTAATATCCTAGCAAAGCAATAACCTCAGCTAATAGGAAATATTATGATGTCTCCAGAGAACAGAGAGAAAATTCAGATTTACCCTCCCATCCATGCAACTCAGTGTAATACAATATATTCAATAGAGTTGAATAAATACCAACAAGAAAGTGAAAACATTGATTAGGAGAAATACTTCACACAGCTGACATCTGGAAGCAAACAGACCAGTGAGACAAAGCAGGCAGGGAGAGGGAGGTTGTTTGTTTCTCTGAAAGTAACACTGGTGATTTGTGGCTCCAGCTGCCCTGCAGGGAGCAAGTTGGGCCAGGGAATGGGAAGGAGAGGGAATTCGAGGTGGGAGGGGACACTAAGTGCAAAGCTTTTGAGGAGGGCTGCTTCAATTGGGTTTATTACAGTGTTTTATGAAGCAATACAAGAGACATCTTCAGCCAACACCAGGATTGCACTAGACATATAATAACATATGGCTTATAAAAGGTTGCGGAATCCTCTAGATGACTGAACCTAAATAAATTGTCTCCTGTCTGGGCTTCTGGTACCATATCATTCCAAAGCACTTGTCTAATCATAGCTAAAACAGGGGAAAGAGGTTGGAGGTTAGGATGAGAGCTGGAGAAAACAGCTTCTTGCTACTTTTACACTTGATGGTCTGGCTTTCTGAACCAAAGATTGTGCGTTGGGATAGTTTGGAAGGTTCACACCAGCTCCCTGATGCTGCATAACACTGTCATTGACTTGCTACATAGCCGTGCATCTTGGTAGGGAGGGGCTAGTGAAACTGAACAGGAAGCTCCCAGGGCACCTGGCTGACCGTCACATCTCTGTCCAGGTCTAAGAGCTGGCCAGATCTCTTGCCACTCCATGCACCTGTCCCTTGAAGGCAAAAACAAAGTTGCTGGCAAGTTGACCTAAAAAAATGCATCAGTGGGGCTGGAGAGATGGCCTAGTGGTTAAGAGCACCGACTGCTCTTGCAGAGGACCCGGGTTCGATCCCCAGCACCCACATGGCGGCTGAGAACTCCAGTTCCAAGGGAATCCGACACCCTCTTCTGACCTCCAAGGCATTGCATGACACGGGTGCACAAACCTACATGCAGACAGTACATTCATACACATTAAAAAATAAATAAATAAATAAATAAACACATCAGTAGATCTTAATGAGATTTTTTTTTTTGTCTTTTTTTTTTAATTTTTATTTTTTTTGGTCTTTTTGAGACAGGGTCTCCCTGTAGCCCCAGCTGTCTTGGAACTCACTCTGTAGACTAGGCTGGCCTTGAACTCACAAAGTTCCACCTGGCTCTGCCTCCCAAGTGCTAGGATTAAAGGTGTGCGCCACCACGCCCGGCCTTAATGAGATTCTTAAAAAGCAAAAACAAGCCATACATTTTCATAGCTCATTCCAATTCTATTGTGGCCCTGTATTCCTCACCTCAGTACAACAGACTTTTGGGGCTCCTCCAGAATTAAAAAANCAATATACTACATTATTCAAATATTTTTATTTATTTTTTTTATTTATGTGTATGAATGTACTGTCTGCATGTAGGTTTGTGCACCCGTGCCGTGCAATGCCAAGGAGGTCAGAAGAGAGTGTCGGATTCCTTTGGAACTGAGTTAAAGATGGTTCTCAGCCGCCATGTGGGTGCTGGGGATCGAACCCGGGTCCTCTGCAAGAGCAGTTGGCTCTCTTAACCACTAGGCCATCTCTCCAGCCCTCTCATAAGGTATTTTATACTGGGAGAAGTAGAGAAGAAATAATAGAACATTAATTGCCACCATTTATCAAGTGGCTACTCTGTGCTAGGCTTTGCACACTTTTTTTTTTTTTAAGTTTATTTTTTTAATTTTTTTATTAATTTTTTATTTATTTCTGTATGTGTACGAATGTACTGTCTGCATGCAAGTCTGTGCACCCGTGTCGTGCAATGCGGCGGAGGTCAGAAAAGGGTGTCGGATTCCCCTGGAACTGGAGTTCTCCTGGAATTGGAGTTTCAGACAGCTCTAGGCTGCCATGTGGGTGCTGGGGATCGAACCCGGGTCCTCTGCAAGAGCGTCGGCGCTCCTAACCGCTAGGCCATCTCTCCAGCCCCGGCTCTGCACACTTTCAATGTGGTGCTTTGGTTTCAGAACACAAGGTGGGTGCAGACGACACAACTGAAACAGTGAAGTTAACTATCCTGCCTGATGCTACGCAAGTCAGTAAGTGGCAAAGTGAGAACTGTCTAGTGAACACTAGGTTCTTTATACAACTGGAGGCCTTGAGACAATGCAATGGCTTATTGTGTAGAGTGAGGTTCCCTCAGGCTGAAGTTGAACAGCTCTGGCGTCAGCAGAGGACAGCCCAAGGCACTGAGTCCCTGGATCTGGGAGCAGAGAAGTGCTTTTCCTTCCATTTTTTTTTCCCTAATGCTGGGAACTGAATCCAGGCCTCAATGCATGGCAAACAAATGTTCCGTCACTGAATAACATCTCCAGCCTGAGTGTTGAGTGCTTGCTTGTTTATAGACTTGATCTCACTCTTACCCAAACTGGTCTCAAACTCCTGGACTCAAGTGATCCTTCAGCTTCAGCCTCCCAAGTAGCTAAGCACACAGGTACATACCATGGTACCCAGCTACAAGTTAAAAAAATATATATACATACATACACACACACACATGCACACGCACACGCACACATGCCACATACTGTGAAACTCGCCATTTAAAAATAAAAGATTCGCCAGGCATGGTGCTGCACGCATTTAATCCCAGCGCTTGGGAGGCAGAGCAGGCAGAACTCTTTGAGTTCAAGGCCAGACTGGTCTACATAGTGAGTTCCAGGACAGCTGGGGCTACAGGGAGACGCTATCTCAAAAAATGACAAAAACCCCCAAAAGTATAAGATTCAACTGCTTTGATGCATTCTCAAGCTTTTATAACTGCACTTCTAGAACTTTGTCCTCACCCATCCCATTAGCCTCCTGCCTTCTCGGTCTGAGAAACCACTGCTTTTGGTCTCGTGGATTTGCCTATTTGTATCTCACGTAAATGAATCATATACTATGTGGCCTTTTGTGTCTTGTTTCTTCACTTAGCATAAAGTTTGCAAGGGTTCATACTGCAAGTACCAGTGCTTCATTCTTTTCTTTTTTTCTTTTTTGTCTTTTTGAGACAGGGTCTCCCTTTAGTCCCAGCTGGCGTGGAGCTTGCTCTGTAGACCAGGCTGGCCTTGAACTCACAGAGATCTGCCCAACTCTGCTTCCCAAGTGCTAGGATTAAAGGCGTACGCCACCACACCCGGTTCTTTTCATAATTAAATAATACTCCACTGCTTGGATATACTACATTCTGTTTACTTTTACCAGGTAATAAACTCTAAAGTACTTTCAACTGTGACCCTTCTGTTAATCCATCTGACACGGCAAACTTGGGTCACTCAACAGCACTTGGCTCCACGGGTACTGCTGTATTTTCTTGTGACTGTCTTAAGTCGATGCCAAATGATTAAACTACATGTCCCCTCAAGGCCTCTCTCCACTTCTGTTAACAGCAAGCTCACCCTCTCAGTTCTCAACTCCTTCTGCTCCTTCCTCTCCTCTATGCTATTTGTTATTCACTGTGAGGCCATCTGTGAATGACCTCAGTAACATCTTTTCCTTCCTCTCATGTCACTTTATCAAAGCAGCCTCTGGTTTAAATGTTACAATAACCTCCCACCAGCCTCTTCTTAACTCTCTTTACTCTGTCCTACTCAGTGGAATTCTGTGCAGAGTGTAAGGTCTGGTCATGTCATTCTCAAGATCAACAACCTAGAATAAAGTAGAAGCTTTTAGAGTTTCTAATCAAGTCCAGTGGCCCTAGCTTCAAGGAAGGGAGGAAGACAGGAAGTGATATGCATGTACTTATCTTGCAAGACAGTATTTGTATGTGCACATGCATGTGTGTGATATGTGCATGTGTACACATGTGCTAGTGCATACTCCTGGCCTGTGTGTGTGGGAATGGAGACAGAGGTAGATGCTGGGCATCTTCCTCTACTGCTCTCCACTTTTTTTTTTAAATTTTATTTATTTATTTTTTTATGTGTATGAATATACTGTCTGCATGTAGGTTTGTGCACCCATGTCGTGCAATGCCTCGGAGGCCAGAAGAGGGTGTCGGATTCCCCTGGAACTGGAGTTAAAGACGGTTCTTAGCCGCCATGTGGGTGCTGGGGATCGAACCCGGGTCCTCTGCAAGAGCAGTTCTTGCTTTTTTTTTTGGTCTTTTTGAGACAGGGTCTCCCTGTAGCCCCAGCTGTCCTGGAACTCGCTCTGTAGACCAGGCTGGCCTTGAACTCACAAAGATCCGCCTGCCTCTGCCTCCCAAGTGCTAGGATCAAAGGCGTGCACCACGACGCCCAGAAAAGTTGTTGCTTTTAACCACTCTCCAGCACCTCCACTTTTTCTTTTAAACATTTATTTTACTTTCCTTATTGTGCATACGATGTTATGTGTGCACATGAATGTCACGGTACATATGTGGAAGTCAGAGAACAGCTTTGTAGAGTCCAGGAATTGAACCCACCCAGCAAGTGCCTTTACTAGCTGAGTCATCTCATCAGTCCCTCTTTTTGAGACAAGGAGTCTCACTGAGATTGCCATTTGGACTAGACTGGCTGACCAGCAAGTCCCCAGGATCCATCTGTCTACCCTACCCCACCCCAACACTGGCATTACACACTCCACCATGCCCTGTTTTCCTTGGGTGCTGGGGATCTGAACTCAGGTGGTCATGCTTGAGCAGCAGACACTGTAACTCCTGAGCCACTTGCCCAGCCTGTAAGACAAGCATTTGATTTGCAAACATTTTTGTCATTTTCTAAGGTGTGGCATCACCATGTAGCCCAGGCTAGCCTTGCACTCATGATCACCCTGCCTCAGCCTCTGGATGGTGTGGTTACAGGTAATAATACATTAATGTCTAGCTACTTGTAAACACTTTTACGGAAGGAAACTATTTCTGTAAGTCTTGATCTTGCCTGCTCCATTAGGAGTATCTTAATCAGCAGCAGCTTTGGTAACCTCAGGGGTGAACAGGGAGAAGCCCACTACCTCCTGCATGAAGATGAGAGGTGAAAAGCCAGCAGCACCTGAAGTATTTTAGACTGAGTCAGAGCTGTTGTTCTTCATGTCTGGCCTTCACAGAGTAGGTGCTCAAAATTACATTGCTAAGTGAGATGGGGGGGCACGAGGGGCAATCAGCCACAGGAAGACGCAAGCCCACAGGGCAGTCACTAATGGTGATAGGAAATGCAAAGGGTGGGCAGGACCTGGCCAGCTGGAGAGGAAGAGGTGTGGTTAGACTTTGGGAGAAGCAGAGGTAGGCAGGACTTGGGATGCCAGGTGAGGGAGACCAGGAGGCTGACTTTTCCCTTTGAAGGGGATTCATGGTGGGGAACAGAGGGAAACAATATTGGTTGGATCAATTATGAATGACTCAGGGATGAACAGAGCCAGCAGAGGCTCTTGAGCAGGCAAGTGGCACAAGGAGTCATGACTTGGGGAGCCTGGGATGGATAGCCATGTGCGCTGCCGATTGGAGAGAGGAGGGAGCCCTTTGTGTAGGTGTTTAGTGTGGAGCCATGTGGTAAAACGACCTGGTTACAGCGGAAACTGAGCAACTGGTACATTAGAGACAGTTTGAAAGAAAAAAAAAAATCACAGAACCTAGCACTAACACACTGCAAAGGATCTTCTTCCTGGGGCCTATGTTTCTTGTTCTTTTTTCCTTCAAACCATTTTCAAACACCCAGCTCCTGCTGTTAAGACCTTGTTTTTTAGAACAAAGCTGGAAATAAGTTAGCCAATTAATCAGTGACCTCTTTAGTCACCGCTGCCAAGCTATTCTGGCTCCAGATAGCAAGATTCTTAGTTCCATTTCCTGGGTCTCCCTAACCGTAATTGCAATTCAGCTCAATACGTCTCTGAAGAGAGATGAAGGGAAAAGTTGAGCATGTTAGTTAATCATAACTCATGTTTAAAGATCCAAAACCTCCTCCACATATTCCCATAAGAATGCAAATAACCCCACAGGGAGCAAACATTAGGCTCTATATGTATTACAGCTGAATGAATGTCACTGACTGCCCAAGTTAGAATTTATTGCCCAAAGAACAATTTCTTAAGGAAAAGAACAAAGACAACTTGGGAATATTTGACTTGAGTCTTGTACTTTCAAGAGTTGGCGAGACAGCAGGAATTTGTCCCACGTCTTTTCCCTTCACATGACCTATTAGTCTGTAAATATTTGATGGCATGAATGCTTCCGAGTCCCCAGGGACTTATTCTTCAGGCTAGGAGTTTCTGTGGTGGCACATTTTGCCTGCCAACTCATCAATCCAGCTAGCTCACGTTCCAGGGACTCAACTTCTAAGAACGCCCTGCATTTCACACGCTTGTTCAAAGAGCTACAACAGGCCCTGAGCTGGGATGGACCCAGGACTTCACTGTCCCTCTTCAGCCAATGTCTCCCACGAACCAGATCTGGCTTTTTATGTGGGTTCTGGGAAATGAACTCAGGTCCTTGTGCTTGGCAGTCAGCATTTTATTGACTGAGCTATTGCCCCAGTCCTGTTTTCTCATTTTTCTATGTAGCCCTGGCTGGCCTGGAACTCATTATGTAGAGAAGGCTAGCCTCAAACTCCTAGAAATCCTCTTGCTTCTGCCTCCTGAGTGCCAGACTTAAAGACATACATCACCATGCCTGGCATAAACTTGATTTTTTAAAAAATGGGCTGGAGAGATAGCCTAGTGGTTAAGAGTGCCGACTGCTCTTGTAGAGGACCCGGGTTCAATCCCTAGCACCCACATGGCGGCTGAGAACCGTCTGTAACTCCAATTCCAGGAGAACTCCAGTTCCTGGGGAATCAGACGCCCTCTTCTGACCTCCATGGCATTGCACGACAGGGGTGCACAAACCTGCATGCAGACAGTACTTTCATACACATAGAAAATAAATAAAATTAAAATATATATATTAAAAAATGAAACTACCCTCTAAGTTTGCACTTTTTTTTAAAGTTTGCACTTCTTACCTAAAAAATTTTTCAGTGATATATGTGCATATTTTATTTCTATCAATAAATTCTAAAATACAAGTATAAATGAAAACCTACTACATTATTAAGTATATAAATTATGTTCCGGGACATAAAAAGCTGGGCATGCTGGTGTATGTTTGTAATCCCAGTGCTGGTGGTGGGGCCAGAACAGAAGGACCCTAAGTTTGCTGGCCAGCCAGTCTACCAAATTGGCGAGTTCTAGGTTAGTGAGAGATCCTGTCTCTGCACAGCGTTTCTTAAGGATGACATCTGAGGTTGATTGGTCTGCACATGCGCACACACATGCGTGCATGAACACACACACATACACACACACTGCATACATGAAGATGCACACACATACACATTTAAATAAGAAAAAATTAGGGGGTCAATGGTACAGCTCAGCCATTAAGAGCACTGGCTGCTCTTACAGACGACCTGGGTTTGGTTTCCAGTACCCAATATGGTGGCTGGCAGCCATCTGTAACTCCAGTTCCAGGGGAATCCAGTGCCCTCTTCTGACCTCAGCAGGCATTGGTTAGTATAGGTATACTTACACACATGCACGCAATACATATAAAATAAAAATATATTTTTTTAAAAAAGAAAACTATGTTGACTGGTAAGCTACCATATACTTTTTTCCATTTTCCTGTGCATGTAGTACACATATGTATGCATGGGTTTTGCAAATATGCGGATGCACATGTGTAAGTGTAAATGTATGCAGGTGCAGGTGATTGATGTCAGTAATCATCCTCCATCCTTCCTCCACCTTATTCATGGAGGGTCTCTCAATCAAAGCTAGACCTTGTGATAGGGCTATCTTGCTAGCCAGCTTGCTCTGGGGATCCTGTCTCCTCTGCTTTCTGAGGCATTCATCAGAGGGCTGTGATGCACACCTGACATTTATGTGGGTTTGGGCACACCAGTCCTCACACTTGCACAGCAAGTGCTTAACCACTGAGACATCTCCCCAGCCCAGTCACCAGATTTGTTCAAGAATGGGTTCTGAGTATTCATACTTGTTCTCTGTTGTTTTTTTTTTTTATGTTATTTTTAGTTCCTTTGTTGGTCTTGAGTTTTTGAGACTAAGCCTCAGAAGACTAAGGTCTTGCCTTATTTTTTTTCTAAGTTAATTTTTATTGAGTGCATTTCACACATTTCTTAATCAAACTGAGACTCATTCCCCCATCCATGCCCACTCCTTATGTCCCCCAGCCCCCCTGCCAGAGCTCATGGATTCTGTCATATATGTTAAGTCCTGTCTTGCATCCTTTTCTCAGTCTTTTATAACCTTTCCAATGCACAAGTTTAGTTTACTGTTTTGGTCAGTTCTTTGAATAGGTTTTTCTCTCTCTTTTTTTGTTCCCTTTAATTTTATGTTACAAAATATGCATATATATATTCCACACATAAATCAAAATTACAAATTCTGAAAATAAACTATAGGTTAATTCCTAAACACATTTAGAGATTCACATTTTAATAGTAAATTTGCATGCAGGTAAAAAGATGTGTAACTTTACATTTTTTTTTTTAGAATATGAATACATATCTTCCATCTATATATGGTAATTACAATGTGTGAATACAAGTGATAGGACAATTCTAGAGCCCATTAAGAGATTCACATTGGAATAGCACAGTTGCTTTCAGATACAATGAAATTAATAAAGGTGCTCAGTTTGCCTGCCAACTGGAGATTTGGTGTTAGCATCCACAAATGAGGGAGGCCATTCACCTCCCCCTCCCCCCCGGGACTGTGTTACTTCACTTAGCATAATGGCTTCCAGTTCCATCCATTTACCAGCAAAGCTCATGATGTCTTCTTTCTTTACCGCTGCATAGAACTCCATTGTGTAGATGCACCACATTTTTGTTATCCAGTCATCAGTTGAGGGGCATTTGGGTTGGTTCCAGCTCTTTGCTATTGTGAAGAGAGCTGCAATAAACATAGCTGTGCATGTATATTTGCAGTAGGATGAGTCTTGTGGGTATATACCCAGGAGTGGTATGGCTGGGTCAGGTGGTAGGCTCATTTTGAGTTTTTTAAGGGTTCTCTGCACTGCTTTCCACAGTGGTTGTATGAGTTTACCTTCCCACCAGCAATGGATGAGTGTTCCCCTTTCCCCACAACCTCTCCAGCATTTGGTATCTTTTGTTTTCTTGATCTTGGCTAGTCTTATTGGAGTGAGATACCTTAGTGTGGTTTTAATTTACATTTCCTTAATTATTTTTTTTATTTTTTAAAAATTTATTTTATTTTATTTTATTTATTTCGGTATGTGTATGAATGTACTGTCTGCATGCAGGTTTGTGCACCCGTGTCGTGCAATGCCGCGGAGATCAGAAGACGGTCTCGGATTCCCCTGGAACTGGAGTTCTCCTGGAATTGGAGTTTCAGACGGTTCTCGGCCACCATGTGGGTGCTGGGGATCGAACCCAGGTCCTCTGTAAGAGCGGTCGGCGCTCTTAACCGCTAGGCCATCTCTCCAGCCCCCATTTCCTTAATTATTAATGATGTTGAACACTTTTTAAGATGTTTCTCAGCTATCTTTACTTCCTTACTGGTGAAGTCTCTGTTCATCTCTTTACTCCATCCTTTGAGTAGGTCATTTGTTTTCTTCTTTTTTTAAGTAGTTTATATATTCTGGATGTTAATGCTCTGTCAGATGTATCAATGGTGAAGGTTTCCTTCCACTCTGTGGGTTTTCTCTTTACTTCCTTGATTGTTTTAGCTGTACAAAAGCTTTTGAGTTTGATGAGGTCCCACTTGTCAGCTGTTGTCCTTATTTCCTGTGCAGCTGCTGTTTGATTTAGAAAGTCTTTTCCTACTCTTCAATATAGTGCTTGAAATGCTTGCTAGGGCAATAAGGTGAGAAAGCAAAATTAAAGGAGTACTAATTGGAAAAGAGGAAGTAAAACTATTCCTTTTTGTAGATGATATGATAGTTTACCTAAGGGATGCTAAAAACTCCACCAGAAAGAAAACTCTTAGAAACGATTAAAAGTTTCAGTAAAGTGGTAGGATACAAAATAAATCTAGAAAAATCAGTAGCCATGGGGCTGGAGAGATGGCCTAATTGTTAAGGGCACCAACTGCTCTTGCAGAGGACCCAGGTTCAATCCCCAGCACCCACATGGCGGCTGAGAGCCGTCTTTAACTCCAGTTCCAGGGGAATCCGATGACCTCTTCTGACCTCCACAGCATTGCATGACAGGGCTGCAGAGACCTGCATGCAGACAGTACGTTCATACACATAAAGAATAAATAAAATTAAAAAAAGAAAGAAAAATCAGTAGCCTTACTTTACACCAACAATAAGCAACCGGAGAAGGAATATAAGGAGACCTTCTCAATCACAGTAGCCCCCAAAATAAAAAATACCTAGGAATAAACCTAACCAAAGACACCGAAGACCTCTACAACAAAAATGTTAAAACCCTGAAGGAGATTGAAAATGACATCAAAAGATGGAAAGACTTTAGCTGCGTGTGGTGGCGCACACCTTTAATCCTAGCACTTGGGAGGCAGAGGCAGATGGATCTTTGTGAGTTCAAGGCCAGCCTGGTCTACAGAGCCAGTTCCAGGACAGTTGGGGCTGCAGGGAGACCCTGTCTTGAAAAGACCAAAAAAAAAAAAAAAGGAAAAATGTTCATTCTACCTAAATTAATATACAGATTCAATGCAATCCCAATCAAAATCCCCATGAGCTTTTTCACAGACTTAGAAAAAAAAAATCCTTAAATTCATATGGAAAAACAAAAGACCCCAAATAGCTAAAGCAACACTGAATGAAAAGTGCAATACTGGGGAGATTACATTACCAGACTTTAAGCTATATTACAGGGCTACAGTCGTAAAGACAGCCTAGTACTGGCAAAAAACAACAACAACAACAACAACAACAACAAACCAGAACCATTGACCAATGAACAAAATTGAGGATCCAAACTTGAGCTCATATAACTTCAGCCACCTCATATTTGACAAAGGGGCCAAAAAAGCTCATGGAGGAAAGACAGCATCTTCAGCAAATGGTATTGGCCAAACTGGATCACTATTTGTAGAACAACAAAATTAAACCCCCACCTCTTGCCCTGTACAAAAATAAACTCCCAGTCAATCAAAGATCTCAACCTAAAACCTGAAACCCTGAAGGTGATAGAAGAAAAAGTCGGCAGCAACATACAAGATGTAGGCATAGGTCTTGTCTTAAAAAGGGTAGTTAAGAGGGCTGGAGAGATGGCCTAGCAGTTGAGAGTGCCTACTGCTCTGGCAGAGGACCCGGGTTTGATCCCCAGCACCCACATGGTGGCTGAGAGCCGTCTTTGACTCCAGTTCCAGGGGAATCCGACACCCTCCTCTGACCTTGGCAGAATTGTATGACACGAGTGCACCAGCCTACATGCAGACAGTACATTCATGCACATAAAAAATAAATTAAATTAAAAAAATATTTTACAAAAGGGTTGATAAGTCACAAAAAAAATGGAATTTGGTGATTTTTCTTTTTCTTTTTTTTTTTTTTTTTACCAGAAAACTATGTAAAAATGTAATGCTTCTTTTTTTTTGTTGTTTTTTTTTTGTTTGTTTGTTTTTTGGTCTTTTCAAGACAGGGTCTCTCCGTAGCCCCAGCTGTCCTGGAACTCACTGTGTAGATCAGGCTGGCCTTGAACTCACAAAGATCCGCCTGCCTCTGCCTCCCAAGTGCTAGGATTAAAGGGGTGCGCCACGCCCGGCAAAAATGTCATGCTTCTATGCTTCTACATGGTTTGTGTTACTTTGTAAGGGCAAATTTTCTGTAAACATGATAAACTGTTTTGATTCCATATTCTGTATGGAAACCGAGAAGGAAGCCCAGACAAGATCACTTGATAACGCAGAGGAGGTGAAACTGAATCCTGGTGGCTCTGTGTGGCCTATGTACTTCTGGGCATTCAATGCTCTTACTTTCCTCTTTCCTCCTGTTGCACTAGTGACAAGAAACAATGGCGGGTAAAGCTGCTGGGGGCTGGACACAGATCAAAGCAGCAGCACCCAAATGCACTAAGTGGCAGCTCTCCTTACTGCTGCCCCCCATTTTGCAAGCTTGGTCAGATTCACTGGAGAATGCCCTTCATAAATCAGTGAAAACTGATTATTTTATGAAATCCTAATCCTTGATAACATATTAGATACTATTTTCTTTTCTTCTGAAGTGGAACAGGGGATTGAAGCCAGAGACTTGTGGTACATCCCAGCCTAGTCCTCTGATTTCTGAAGTTAACATTAAACATTGGTGAAATAATCATTTGGCATGAAAAGGGAAAGAAAGAAGCACAAGTAACTGCTTACGTGCAGACAGAGTCTTATTTACTCTGGTACTTTTAGAAAATGGGTAGCTAAGACTGAATGGGAACAGCATGAGTTACCTGTTCCACCAAACACTTGTGTTTATGAACAGAGATAATACGAGGCAGAGAGCTGAGAGAACTGAAAGTCTAGTTAATTTTGGAGGATTCCTAATTTCTAAAGGTTTAACTGAAATATCCTACAAAATTCCGAGTATTTTTGTTATGTTTATCAGCTTACTGAATTGGCTTTTTAAAGACAAATGTATCTTAGAATGCCTGAAAACCACACTATCCCAAGAATAAGTGAAATTACACCTATAATTCAAAACCAAAATACAGAAATATCAAAAGTCAGTGAGCCTTCTGATTGGAGTGGCACTCATAAACGCATAGTCATGTTGATACATTAGGAAGCTCAGCACTGAGATATGAATGATAACAAACACATTATCTTTTTATTTAGGGTAGCACGAAACCAGTTATCCTGTTTTAAAATATTTTACTTACATTTTTATGTGTATGGGTTTATTGCCTGCATGTATGTGAGTGCACCCATGTCATGCAATGCCCATGGAGTCAGATAAGGGCATGAGGGGGTGCTGGGAATTGAACCTGAGTCCTCTGCAAGAGCAGCTGGTACTACTCTTAACAGATGCACTATCTCTCCAGGCCAAAACCAGTTATCTTTAAGTGTACCATAAAAGCTGGCCCATTAATTCCACCACTTAAAATGGGGAGAATAGCAAAATTTGTATGTATCTTACCAAAATTAAAAAAATAACATTACTATATCAAAACCACTACTTAAAGGGATGTTTACCTCATTTCTAGAACAATGTCAGCTACTAGCATTACTATGGAGTTCGCACTATACTGACCAAAAGACCAATCTCACCAGCAAAGATGCTCCAAGAAGCAAGGGGAAGCTGCCAGTGAGATCAGCTAGTGGTTCCTCAATGACTTAATTTCTCTAAAATGACTTGTATGCGCCAGGATGTGCTGCTGCACACCTGTAACCTCGGCACTTGAGAGGCAGAGGCAAAGGCAGGGAGAACCAGGAATTCAAGGCCAGCTGCAGCTACATAGATAGTTCAAGACCTGCTTAAGACACAGGAGACCCTATCTCAAAAAAGAAAACAATTTTACAGAACATATTAATATACATAAAATAAAAAGGCACACACTCATTTCTTTTAAGCTTATTTAATATTTGAACTCTTATTTTCTATTCCCCCAGACCCCAGAAAACAAAGTTTTTAGATGACCAATATTTTGTTCCAGAAACATACAGCCTTATCACCTAATTCATAAAAGAGCTATTTTACAAAGGTATATCTGGATAATTAGAACAATAAAGTCTTTTAGGCATTTCAAAATGTGATCAGTAAAAATACATGATTATTAATAATGTTTTTTTAAAGATAGTTCCAGATTTCTTTTAAAAGCAATTTCTGTTAAAGAGTACATGATTGTATGGTGGACGAGGAAAATAAAATGCTCTAGTAGGAAGAGGCTTATTAAAAAGAACCAGCAGTGTGCACATTATGGTTACCATTACTATAGTATGTCTGCTTAGCGAATGGCACCTGGAAATGGTGGGGAGGGTCTTTCTGGAAGGTACTTTTTCCCCTACCAACTTATATCCAAACCCTTAGTACCAGTGGGGAAGACAAAAATGACAAAAGAAAAGTACTCTCGTCTTGAAAAAAGAATAATTTTACAGATTACACTGAACAGGGGTAGAACTGTCAGAAAAATAAAACCATGAATTATAAAACCAAAATTGTTCTACTAGAGGGAAAAAAAAAATGATGCCCCAGAAACTTCCATAAGATCTTGCTAACTGTGTATTTAAGATCCTGTGGTGTCCTCTGTGGCATGTAGAGAAGGAAATACCGAGCACAGCTCAGGTGGCTTTACACAGTGTTCCATACCAACTGCAGGGTGCTTCTGGGGAGAGTGTGGGGCTAGGCACTGCACACTTACCATGTCAAGAAGAATATGTGAGAATACAAGTTCAGAGAAAGCAGAATCATGTTCCTTTGCTTCTAAAAGGCAGGCTTGTCCTCTCCCTTTCCCCACAGACACAGACAAAGGGGATTTACTCTTCCTAGCAGTCATTAGAAGTTTGGGGGGAGGGGGGAATAATGAACAACAACAACAACATATAAAATATAGCTCCCATGCAATACAATAAATAGTTACTGTAAAAGCAAACATAACTCCAGCAGTCCAAGTTAAGTATACAAAATATATGGTTGGGGTGACAATCACCATTTTAAATGATAGCACTTTGAGGGGTTGATTTGGCTTAAGTCTTTTCTCTGAAAAGGACAGACTCTAGATGTAACCTGCCAATTAATGACATGAGAGCCATCAGGCTCACAAGAGAGAGCAGTGGGTTGTATCCATGGCTCACATGGTTTTCTGGCTCTACACAAGTTGTTCTGCTTCTGCCCCCTAGCCTTGTACTCTTCAGTACACTAGACTGGTCCCTTCTAGTCGCCCAGCTTTGAGAAAACTGGTATGATGAAAACCAATCTCATTTCAGGACGAGGAACACCTAATTTCACTGCCCTGAAAGGATGATGTAAAATGAAGATCAAGTAGATGTGATAGTGGCCAAAGTAAAATGGAAAGCACAGGAGACCAGAAGCAGGGGGTGGGGGTTGAGGGGTGTGAAGGGAAGAGGCTGGTAAGCTCAAAAGAACTCTAAAAAAAGATGGGATTTTTTTTTCTTAGAATTAACTTCATCTTGAGGTTTCATTAGAAAATACCAATCTTAAAAAAAAAAAAAAAAAAAAAAAAAGAAAATACCAATCTGCATTTATATTTGGAAGTACTAGAGCTATGGTCAAAATATTTTCCAGTTAGCCCTGTTACAGCTCCAAAGAGAGGTTAAGCTACAGGAAAAGAAAAGCAAATGATTATTGAGAACAAAGTTCTGGCTGAGCTAATGGAGAAACCAAAGCTCTGCAGACCTGTGAACTCCTCGAGCGAGTGCTGGAAGCTATGGAAGGACCTGCAGGGCTGGAGCTGGGAGGAGAGTTCTACTATTTCACTTTTCTCCTGGTGAGATGTAGTGTGAGTGGCTGGAGGGATAATTCCTTTCATTTCTATTGGGAGAGACTATCTCCAGCAGCACAATGTAACCATTTGGTTTCTACTCACTTCTCCTAAGAGATACAGAAAGTTCCAAATTCCAAACTTCCCTTATATATTAGATTCTACTTCAAAAAATTTAAAGCCCATTCCGAGTTATATTATACTTGCTTTTTCATTCAAAATATAGTTCCAATTTATAGATGAGGTACAAGGACCCCAAATTGATTTATCTAAGAACACAGAGGAGTTTTGGAAAGATAGAAACAGGAATCTGGACCTAAACAAAAGATCTTGTTAAATTGTAGTGATGTTCATAAAAGCAGTTGGGAATCTTGACCATTTGTGCTGAGAAAAAGCTTCCTTTGTGTATGAGGGGCACTGCAAGGAGAATAAAATCTCATCCTGGCTGCCCGAGTTCAGAAGGCCCTACTCAAAGATGTGAGCAATTAACAGAATTTAGATTTGGCAAATGATTTTTTTTTTACAAAATATTCCAATAATATTTGCCTAATGCACAAAGAAAACCCCAGAAAGCCAACAGAATTGACAAGTTCTCGGGTCACAATTCCACCTTGCTCTTTCTCTCTCTCTAGGTGCTGCCCACACTGCTGTCTACCCTTAAGCAGCAGTCACCAGCACCTTGGTGGTCAACCACATATGTCTGCTGTCCCAGCACTGTGCTCACAGGGCTGAGGCCCTGAAGTTAGGGAAGCACTCTGGAGTGATGAGAGCAGCTCCTTTCTCCATCTTCCTCTTCCCACCCTTGGCTCTCCTTGTGACTCAAAAGAGCCCTTTGGCACCATCAGTGCAAACATTAGAGTCAAACCTCCAGGTACTAATATTTTACTGGCCTTATAATCAGCAGTACCCGTGGCTAATAACAGCCATGGTTCAACTCAGTAGTGATTCAGTTTAGACAACCTTCCCAGACTCCTCCCACCCCAACCCACCCCTCCTTGGCAACCCCACCACCACCACCAAAGCATTTCCATTTGTTTGTCCTTACTTCCTGCTCCATCTGCAGGGATGATTTTATGCAAGTGCCAGTCTAATGTAAAATTATACAAATAAAACAATACTAAGAATAACATATTTATAGTCAAGAAAATAAAATTTTGTTTTTTCTCTCCTAAGCCCCAACTAACAATAGAAAAGACAACAACAGAAGGAAATACACCCATTTTCAAGTGCCTGCCATTACATATATTGATGATTCCTGTTAATTGGAGTGGAACACAGTTACACAGAAAAGGTGCTTGCTCAGACAACCCAGGCAGCATACAGCTCCTGTCTTCTGCACAATGATCACAGGGCACCTTTCAGGTGATCCTTGAAAAGACCACTGGGCAGAAAAGCAGGGAGTGCAGATTAATGGAGGCCAGGCACTCTTCCCTTCCTCTTCTCCACTGCCTCTCCACCAACCTCCTCTTCATCTTCTGCCTGACCTTGGCTTCAGGTGCAATTGATTCTTGGTTATACTAAATACAAAGGGCTAAAACACTCACTACTCAATTGAAACAAAACAAAGTAAAATTTAAATGTGCTTTCAAACACGGAATGAAGTCAAATAAATACATCTGATTTTCTCTTTTTCTTATGCCTAAGTACAATTTCATATCCTACACCCAAAGCTCTATACATTTGGTTTTCTTCTGAATCAAAATGCATTTCTGATAGTGAGGAGAAGAGAGTGAGAGAACAGATATTCCCTCACTGACAGACTTGTGCAGCTGCCAGACTGAAGAGCTAGTCCCATGTGGGGCCCTGGGCAGAGCTGAGCCCAGGTGCTTCCAGGCAGATCCTCTATCACACTGGAGCCGGGATGTGGTTGATATAGGGCTGACACTCAAATCCAACAACCTGCAGTCACCTCCAGGACACTGCGCTCTAACTTTTATCTAAGAATGAAGATATGTGGAAATCCAATTAAGAACAAATTAACATCGACAACACCACCTATGAAACCTGCAGACATGGTCTTGTTTGTTTCTAAATCAGAAAGGTGTCAGCTCAAAGTACACAAGCAAATGAATGTGAACTTCTGCACCAAGTGCAGGCTAAGCTGCAGCCAGGGAAGACACTGGCCCTCGTATCCAGAGAGGCAGGCAGTATCACAGGCCTACCTAGGACCACTGTCCTCGCTGGGGAGCTGCAGCAGCCCCAGCACGTATCCTACTGAATTTATGATTCACCAGGCCTCCCACCACCCTGCCTTCAGCTTCGGAAAGGTGAAGAGGAACTAGCATGGGAACTGAAAACCACAGCTCTTCCGAGAGAAGGAAGGCAGAGTCAGCAAACGAGTTTTGCCTTGATATATGATGTTTAGAAACAAGCAGTTTTTAAAGACAGGAAAGAAATGGAATCGCAGAAGGTTTTCATGTTGAAGAATAATAAATCACTTATTGGTGTACTGTTCAGGAAGGATGAGGCCACCATTACACATACCTGAGAGCTTGTCAGGGAGGGCTGAGCCAGCCAGCCTTTGGCAAAGAAGGGTATAACTTTCCTCCACCTTCTGTAAAATAAAAAGATTTTTCATGTGGACAGCACAAGAAAAAGAAAACAAAAATTGTTGAAAATAGAAACAAAAGCATTCTATACTACAGGTACTCCTCCCCAAATTTCACTGATCATTAAAGATGTCATTATAGGAGAAGAGATGCAAACTTCTTTTCCCTGTTTCTCCTTTGAATGAATGACTTGAAAATTTTCCCATGTTAAAAGACTGGAGAAACTTATAAAGGTGATCCTCCCATGCCAGAAGTCACCCTGAAAAATGGCCCCACATCATGTGACAGATGAACAGTAGCCTTTTAGATACTCTTTTCTCAATTAGCCACAGGAAATCAAATGAAGGAAATACCTATTATATGAAGCTGAAAGAAAAACTAAGGGAGATGAGTCTTAAGCTAAAAGGCTAAGAACACTGTCTCCTAACTAAATGATGTCATGGAAGTGTGTGGGCTCTAGCCACTGTGTCTACTGAGGGCCAATTTTAATAGAGCCCATTCCATAGAAACTGCTACACACAGTAGTTTTGAGACAGTGACATCTTTAACTCCAGAAAACTCCATTCATGCCATGTTTTTGGACTACAGGAGCCACTGGGGCCAATTTCAATCTGTCACCACCCCTGGAAAGCTACCTTATGATTACAGGAAATCACAGCATTCATTACCCAGAATCACAGCCATGTAACCCCACCAAGCTCACTTCAAGTCCTCTGACATGATGGAGGCATAGCCAACTGCCTCAAGTACTGCTAAGCCCTTAAAACTTAGAAATCCATACAAATATATGACTAGAGTTACAATTTTTCCTGGTTTTCTGATTTGCTGCAAGATAAACAGTGTTAATAGCAGCTTCTCATCCAGGCCTAGTCATGATAATGGTCAAAGAAAATAAAGAGAAGCAGAACCTGGACCAGTCTGTGGACATCAGCATTTAACCCCTCCATATTTGTACTCTGCTAAATGTATTCTTATGATCAAGTGCCATGGAGGCTGAACTGTGAGGTACCTTTAAGTGTTCAAGGTCAGCCTCTATCTTACAAATGTACTCCATGATTTGGCTTTGTGAATCTGTACAAGAGAAACTCTGGATCTCAAAACAAGCATCATCCATAGCTCTCCAGCGTCGCTGACCCAAGAATTCTGGGGTGAATGGTGAAACTGCCCCATTAGAATGAGTATTCTGGGGAGAATGTTGTCGCTGGTGAGCTGAGTCCACAGAGGAGATGCCTGACACAGGCTGCAGAGTGAATGAGGATGCAACCTCCTCGTCTGTGGAGCTTTCCTGCACTGCATCATAGCCATCAAGGATCAAACAGTTTCCTATTGGTGGAGAGAGTACAATATGATGATAACAGCAATGCCATCAGGAAACCAGAAAAATAGAGACAGGGTCACTGCACAACATGAAAAATTACTACAGAACAGGAAGCCATGAACTCCACATTTGGTTTTAAGTCCATCAGATTTTTCTCACTTCATATTAGAGCCAACCTTTGCAAACTTTCACGGTAATTTCTGAGGAGCTTCATACTAATCAGAGTTTTAAGAGCTTAGAGCTATAAACCACAAGGTCCTCAGGTGATGATTTATCACTTCTCTTAGTAAGTACCCTAACATGGTCTCCTGTCATTTTCTCCCTGTCCTGGTGTTCCCTAACTATGAAAGCTTGCATTGGGCTCACAATTTTGCCACATGCTTGCTGCTGAAACACTGCTCCCAGGTGTCCAGGTGGTTTTTCCCTGCTTAGGCTGCTCCTTAGCCTGATCACCGTGTTTCTTCTCATTACTCTCTGCCTGAGTGTAACCTGGACTTATTTTTCTTTCTAAGGCTTCTTACCATCTGAGATTTATTCATTGTTTTATTATTTACCATTACCCTTTCCCTACTGGTACTTAAGTTCCCCAAGAACAGTAGAGTTTCTGCATTTTATTCACAGCTCAATCCCCCAGTCCTATGATGAGATCTGGCAGGAAGTAGATTCAATAGTTATTTATTTCATGAAAGGATAATATCATTCCCCAACACACATAATGCTTAGATACTAAAATAATATCCATTCCAGCACAGAAGACAGTTAATGAGCAAAGTGGAAATGTGAAAGACACTTGCCTGAGATGCGAAAATTAACATCCTTCTCTTCCTTCTTAACTGCTCCATCACTTTCTGATGGATTATCATCACTATGTGCTTCACGGGCATCAAAAAAGTGCTCTCCACTGTCATCCAGACCCCCTTCTGGCTCTGTGGTAGGCATCTCTGGGGTCAAGATCATGTGGTCCATTACTAAAATGTTACTTGCCTGGCTGTCTTGGGATGCCAGTATCACTGAATCCTGTGCAGCACAAGATTCAGTTGAAGTCCGTGGACTGTAACAAGTTGCAATGTCACCAGTTCCAGTTTTAAAGGGAATCTGTCCTTCACCAACATGGTAAGCCCTAAAGTTTTCAGAGTTCTGGATGCCACTGTCTGCCTGCACCTCTTCAGAGGCTGGCCCGTATCTTGAGAAGGACTGCCAATCTTCCCGAGCATTCTTCTCAGTCAGACCTAACTGTTGTACCAGCAATTGCTTCAACAAACCCACTAAAGATTTAGGGCAGGATGAAGGGAGGAAAAAAAAAAAAAAAAAAAAAAAAAAAGGCATGCTCACAACCACAGCCTCAGACTGCAGGTGCAATCAGTTAGCTGAGTTACCAACCATCTCTAAAACCAAGACCATCTAATAGCATAAAGCCAGAACATTCACCTTATATAATCACTTTTTGTCTTGGAAAAAAAAAAAGGAATTTCTATAATCTTCTACAGAGCACTTTACATTAAACTACATCTGACCAGAGTTAAGGATCCTAAATGGGGGGGGGGGGCACTCCTTTTAACAAGTCCTAAATATCTCCACAAAAGGTTCTGCTTTATTTTCTATATAATGGACAAACACTCCCAAGAGTACTAAAGGACATCAAAAGCCCAGCAAAGCTAAATAATATGTGTTTTCTTCCCAAGAGCAGACTCTATATGTATAGGCATTATTTTATCATCCTAATAGACACATAGAACATTAATTTTATCATTTATAATAACTCAAAGAATCTTCCTACATGGTGAAGGCAATAAAATAGTGTAATAAACTTTAACTCCAATAATTTGGTAGGATATGGAATTTCAAAAGCAGTCACTAGTTCTTTAAAATTATCTTACTAATGGCACAGCTTCTTTAGGTTGTTAAAAGTAAAGGCCAATTTAACTTTGGGGCTATCTCTCTCTCTCTCTCTCTCTCTCTCTCTCTCTCTCTCTCTCTCTCTCTCTCTCCTTCCTGCTATCATTTCCTCTGGAATGGTCTGCCATTCACTATCTGAATCTTGACATGTTTTAAAAAGGGACAATTCATAGTCTCTGGCAAATAATAAGAGGAAAAAGCACAACAATGGGAGGTAGGGCGGCTGTATGGTCTGTTCGACTCGTATTGCTCATAAGAGCAATAAAAATGTGAAACATTCCCTTTCTTTTGCCCTCACACCTACATAACTCAATTGTTCTAAGTATCTGGTAACTCATGACTTACTTTCTAGTAAGTCATGCTTTCTAGTCTAAATCCTTTCAGTCTTGAATCCAAACTACTATAATCACTTACTAGGTATATTCCTCCAAGCCTTTTTCCATTCAAAATCTTCCAGCAGCTCTCAGCCAGGTTAATGTGTTTTCATTAATCATACCTAGCTTTAAAAGTGGTTCTCTATAACGAGAATTACTGTTCTCAGACCCACCTGTCTCCAATAGTGACTCCCCCAGGCTGGAAACAAAGAGGGGCAACTAACAGAGCGAGAGAGAGTGACAGCAAGAGAGAGCAAGCGAGAGAAGCTGTTGTGGAGAATATTACAATCTCCACATGTAATCTAGTTTGAAAAAGCTCTTAAAGTTCTGTGATGTATCTGTCTTTTGAACCTGGAAGACCCAACCTGGTATTCAAAATTCAGACAGTGAGACTCAACAGGCAGTCACTTCTGGGTTTCCAACTTCATCTCCTACACTCATTTAACTTTTTTTTTTTTTTAAATCTTTTTGAGACAGGGTCTCCCTTTTAGTCCCAGCTGGCCTGGAGCTTGCTCTGTAGACCAGGCTGGCCTTGAACTCACAGAGATCCACCTGCCTCTGCCTTCCAAGCGTTGGGATTAAAGGTGTGTGCCACTACACCTGGCAAACTTCTATTATCTATACATACTAAGTGCTCTATTCACTGCTTTCTAAACACTTTCATATCCTGCCCATATCTGTGATCCTACCATTCTTTTTCTCTGAATGATTCTACTTTACACAACTATTTGAATCTTACTCATTCTCTGAGACAATAATCACGTGTTCTCTAGTGCTTTCTTCTCTAATGATGCCAACCCAGATAAGATTCTGACAGGCCTGCACATTATTACTCTAAATGTTTACTCTGATAGATGGGGGTGTGCTGGACTAGGTGGTGCACCTTTAATCTCAGCACTTGGGAGGTAGAAGGAGGTGGATCTCTGTGAGTTCAAAGTCAGCCTGGTCTACATAACAAGTTTCAGGCCAGCTGGGACTACAGGGACAACCTGTATCCAAAAAAAAAAAAAGATGGGGGTGGAATGAGGTAAGAGTTCCTAGTATCTTCTCAACTAGACCATTAATTTCTTAAAGAGAAACTCATAGCTTATACTTTTCTGTATCCTTCATAGGCTGTACAATACATTATACAACTCTGGTACTTAGTATCTTCCATGAGTTATGAATAAAACTTACAATTCCTCAGTGCATCCAATGCCCACCGCTCTTCTGAGACAGGCAAGTGTGGATCTGGGATTGTGGCTGGATAATTTCCTCCACCTTCCTTGAATGTCCCATTCATATGCTGCTCCTTCCCAAACTGTGTCTCGGTCATGAAGATATGGTCTGCCTCTGATTTCCCAGAGGTACTCAGTGAATGAGACTGAGGTTTTGATGAAATTAAGGGAGATTCTAATCCCAAATCTCTGTCTGTTCAATGGAACAGAAAAGGGAGAGTATATACCTGAACAAAACTTTTCATTTTCAACATGAAACATTCAGGTAATACTTTGGAGGGCACCACACAGCTATAGAGAACATTTGCTAAGTAAAATACAGAGCACTTAGAGCAGTGTTGCACAAGCACACAGAAGGCTCCTAAGTGGCATGTGTTAAATCACATAAATGATCTAGCACCTGCATAAACCAAGAGTTTCAAAGTTTCTTCACTTTGATAACAGACTGTAATCCTTCAGGAAGACTTATCTGTGCAGTTTACCTGGACTCTGTAGACCAGTGACTGAAATATCATGGTGCACCACTTTTAATTTAGGTGGCTCTTCTTCATCATTGTCTCCTCTGTAGAAAAAGGAAACCATCTCTGAGCTTTGGCAGGCATCCAAACAGCAACGCAATCAAATGAAAGGATTACTCATTCCTTTCTGATCAAAACCACAAAGGAGACCCTGCTATACCACAAAGAAGCACTCACTCGCAAGGGGGTGACGGTGGGAGAGGAATTGGCTTCGTGGACTGCTCCTTCACAGTAGCAGCCATTCGACAGATGAGGTCCTGCCAACTTCAGGTGTGAGAGGAACCAACACAGAAAGAAAAGGAAAAAGAAATACCCCTTAAATATATTCAGAAGGAAAGAAAATAAAAACAAAACAAAACAAAACAAAACACTCTGCCAGAGAGTATCTTTATTTTGGCAACATACTTATTATAGACAAAGATTCTTAAACACTCTTTGAAGAGAATTCTCAAACATAAACACATTAATCATTTAAATATCCACTTGGCACTTCTGAGAATTTTTCTTTAAAAATGTTTTCAATAAAACAGAATAAAAATTAAAAAAAATAATAATAAAATAAAAAATTAAAAAAATTAAAGCATCAAGGAATAAAATTTTAAAGAAATGTTTCTAAAAGACTACAGAGGATTGGGGCTGAAGAGATGGCCTAGTGGTTAAGAGCTCTGACTGCTCTTGCAGAGGATCCGGGCTCAATCCCCAGCACCCACATCGCGGCTGAGAGTTGTCTTTAACTCCAGTTCCAGGGGAATCTGACACCCTCTTCAGACCTCCGTGTTGCATGACATGAGTGCACAAACCTACATGCAGACAGTACATTCATACACATAAAAAAATAAATAAAAATTTTAAAAAAGTTAAAAAAAAAGACTACGGAGGAAATACTTGATTTCCTACATAGTTTTTTGTTTCAGAGTCCTATTATAAAAACAAAGTTGTAAAACATTATATTTAAGAGAGTAAATATTAATTAGAACAAGATAACTAAATATGATACATACACATTCTTTTCAGAAACTGTCTGGGCCACCAATTCATAAATTTGGGCTCCATTATCTGACATGGAGATGACAAATAAAGCTTTGTTATCTAGAAAAGAACAAAAAATTCACTCTCCCACTGTGATCAAATAAGTCATGAGATATATTTTCAGATTCAGATATTAGTATTCTGTACATTAAAGGTTACAAACATTCACTTCCAAAAACTTCATCAGGTTTATACCTGAAATTTATGTAACTTAACTGTGTATTACATTATATATAATATTATACTTCAATATATTTTATAAACATTAACATGAATTCCATTGTACTTAGTATATTAAAATAAAAATCTAAATTACTGAGACTCAACGGTTTAAAAAAAAAGGAAACATTAAATTGGGAGGGAAAGTGACAGAGGGAATATGGTAGTATGGGATAGTTTAGACTTTCTTTTGAATGGACTTTTCCTGGACATGAGAAGCAGACTGGGGTGTTACTGAACAAGAGGCGGGGGTACAGATCCAGCAACCCCTCCCAATGAGATTATGTGGGGGGGGGACTAAAGGGCTTGAAAAGCAGGGAGCACTGGCTGTTCTCTGGGATCCCACCAGCTCCACAGTGTGCTGGACTGGGACTGTTGAGAGTGCTGGCCTGGTATGGGCATAACAGGAGGACTTAAGAGGCCTTGGAAGTGAAGCACACCCCCACCCCCCACCCCCACCCCCGCCACACACACACGCCCCTGGCCCATTTGCTCTGTAGGGAAAAAAAAAAAAACGAAAAACAAAACATTAGATTTGCTAATAATAACTAAATTCTGTTCCTAGGTTAGTTTTCTCTGTGTCTGAAGTGGGGCAGGGTGAGGAGGTGAAGCACCAAAGTAGCCTTCTGAGTCTGAGTAAAAGCTCTGGCTGCTCTCCAGCAGGGAAGGGAAAATTTACTGAGACAGGTAGAAGATATTGGAGATACGGGGAACAGGGGAGTAGTTTTGATCAAAACACATTATATTTATATATGAAATTCTGAAACAAAGAAAAAAAATGGCCTCATAAAAGTCTAGTCTTAGAAAGGTAATGTTCTGCCCAAGTAGAAAGTGCTTTACAGCTCTTATTGGCCTATAATTCTGGGGGAGAAAAATGCTTGTATAAATACACACATGCACACACAAATATAAATTACTAAGCTGAATGCTATCCTTCTTTTGTATCTATTTAATGGCTATTTTTCTGTCTTTAAGAATATTCAGGGAATACTGCAGAAAAGTGACCACAAATTCCTTTTGCCAGCATGAAACTAAAAGGTTTTACAGATTTCATTGTAGTACAGTTAAACTATAATTTTCCAATTTATACTGATTTAAAAAATCCAAATACATCTACCTACCTCTTCGGTTCATAATCCCCCCCCACCAAATTAAAAGATAATCACCATTCCATTCTCATGACAGCCTGCTCATTGGGATCACCTCAGATCACTACTTTCCCTGGTATCTATCATTAATTTGAACATGGAAAAAAAAAACATTAACTGCATGTAAATTTTCAAATGCAGAAAATCACTCAGAGCATCTAGCCATCTCAAATAATCTGAGTTATAAAATTTTAATTTACTTTCTAAATAGGGAAATTTCATTTAGTATATATATTTTAATATATAATCATTTAATATATATTTTTATATAAAAGCAACAAAACACTGCTAACACCAGGTGTGCTGTGTAAACAACATTGAATACGTTATGTAACTTTGCAGTGAATCTACTGTTAGCATCCTTCAGTGGACACACTCACCTGTTGCCACTTGTCGAACCAACACTGTACTCAGCTTAATGACAGGACTGAATGTGTGTTTGCTATCAGCTGTAGATGCCAGAATCTTACTGTGACATCTTAACACCAGTCTATCATCTTGCTTTTGCAAAAGTACAAGGATGTCTTCTAGCAGCAATGTGTATAGATCTAGAAATAAAAATGCAGAAAGTGGTAAGTACAGAAATTTAAAATAATTTGGCAAAAGGAAATTATTTCTGGAAAACCTAGCAAATTTTAAACTTTGATTTACATACTGTCTTCTTTAATTTCTTTTTCTTCTCTTTTTTTGGTCTTTTCAAGACAGGGTCTCCATGTAGCCCCAGCTGGCCTGGAACTCACTCTGTAGACCAGGCTGGCCTTGAATTCACAAAGATCCACCTGCCTCTGCCTCCCAAGGGCTAAGGATTAAAGGCGTGCGCAACCACGCCAGGCTAATTTCATTTTTTAATAATTAATTTTACTTTACATTGCTGAAGTATCAGCCTGAGACTTATTAAAAAGTAACAACCCCAGACTGCAGACAGCTTGAAAGATAGTTTACAGAAACCTTATTACAAAGACACATTAGGAAACAAAAATAATGGAAACATGACCAAATCATGACGAATTTTTCTTCTATATTCCTAAATGAATTATGTAACATACTTTATACTTAAAAACAACAACAAAACACCCGCAGACCTTCTATGCAAAATAGCACTGCTGAGAAGTGTGAATGATTCTTTCCACTGGCATACTTTTCGTTTCCTTTCTCCAAAACTAATAGACATTAGACTTACCAATAGTTTTGTCTCTATTCACCTTCCAAACCAATGGCCCTTCATGAATCATCTTTCTTTTTGTTAAATCCAAATTCTGCCAAAGTAAAAAAGAATTATAAAAAATTATTTCCAAGAATATTTCATCAGTAGGGCTATATTCTGAATAATTTATACATGTTTTCAAAACAATCAATATAAAAGATTTACATTCAACTATTATATTGCTACCTGTCTTGAAAATGGAATAAAGTCCATGCTAAAGTAGCTTGCACAATATCTTCTGAAAAGAAAAAGCATCTTAAGAAAAATACTCATGAGTATTATCTTCCAAATCTCACTCCAAGTGTACAGCTTATGAATGCCATTGAAATAGCAGCTACATCCACACTCATTCTTTAGCTTTAATAACTAGATGCAGATGGTGCATGCAATGTATTGTATGTTCATCTGTAGGAGGCTTCTGAGATTTCAGGGTCTCATTTCAGAGCAAGTTTCTTTATAGAGTTACTTTTTTAAAGTTTTTTTTATTAATTTTTATTTATTTCTGTATGTGTATGAATGTACTGTCTGCATGCAAGTCCATGCACCCGTGTCGTGCAACGCCGCGGAGTTCAGAAGAGGGTGTCAGATTCCCCTGGAACTGGAGTTCTCCTGGAATAGGAGCTTCAGACGGTTCTCAGCCGCCATGTGGGTGCTGGGGATTGAACCCGGGTCCTCTGTAAGAGCAGTCGGCGCTCTTAACCGCTAGGCCATCTCTCCAGCCCCATAGAGTTACTTTTTATTTTTAATTGTGAGCATATGTGTCTCTGCGTGGGTATGTGTACTATGTGGGTGTAGTTGCAAACAAAGATCAGAAGAGATCCCCTGAACTTGGCATTACAGGGGGGTCCACTTGACATGTGAGCTGAGAACCAACTTCAGTCCTCTGCAAAAGCAGCAAGTGCTCTTAACCAGTGAACCATGTCTCCAGACCCACAAAGAAAGTTTAAAGGAACAGCAATCATTATAAGAAATTCAAAGCCGCCGGGCGTGGTGGCACACGCCTTTAATCCTAGCACTTGGGAGGCAGAGGCAGGTGGATCTTTGTGAGTTCAAGGCCAGCCTGGTCTACAGAGCGAGTTCCAGGACAGCTGGGGCTACAGGGAGACCCTGTCTCGAAAAGACAAAAAAATGAATAAATAAATTTAAAAAATAATTTTTTTTTTTTGTCTGAGACAGGGTCTCCCCATAGCTCCAGCTGTCCTGGAACTCACTTTGTGACAGGCTGGCCTTGAACTCACAGAGATCAGCCTGCCTCTACCTCCCAAGTGCTGGAACTAAAGGCATGCGCCACCACGCCTAGCATTTTTTTCTTTTTTTTTTTTTTTTGGTATTTTTGAGACAGGGTCTCCCTATAGCCCCAGTTGTCCTGGAGCTCACTCTGTAGACCAGGCTGGCCTCGAACTCACAGACATCTGCCTGCCTCTGCCTCCCAAGTGCTAGAATTAAAGGCATGGGCCACCACGCCCG
>VZQC01005780.1:4894358-4938073 GCA_009823505.1 Rhizomys pruinosus | reverse complement strand
GGAATCAAAGACAAAAACCACACCATCATCTCAATTGATGCTGAAAAAGCCTTTGACAAAATCCAGCATCCCTTCATGCTTAAAGTCCTAGAGGGAATTGGATTGGAGGGATCATTCCTCAATGTAATCAAAGCCATATACAGGAAACCCACAGCCAATATCATCCTAAATGGGCAAATGACAGAAGCATTCCCTTTAAAGGTAGGAACTCTGCAAGGCTGCCCCCTGTCACCACTCCTTTTCAATATAGTGCTTGAAACACTTGCTAGGGCAATAAGGCAAGAAAAGGAAATTAAAGGAGTTCTAATTGGAAAAGAGGAAGTCAAACTATCCCTTTTTGCGGATGATTTGACTGTTTACCTAAGGGATGCCAGAAAACTCCTAGAAACGATTAAGAACTTCAGTAAAGTAGAAGGATACAAAATTAACCTAGAAAAATCAGTAGCCTTTCTTTACACCAACAACAAAAAATAGCCTCAAAAACAATAAAAATACCTAGGAACAAACCTAACCAAAGATCTCTACCAAAAAAATTTTAAACCCCTGAAGAAGGAAACTGAAGAAGACATCAGAAGATGGAAAAACCTCCCATGCTCATGGATTGGGAAAATTAATATAGTAAAAACGTCCATTATACCCAAACTCTTGTATAGATTTAATGCAATCCCAATTAAAATCCCTAAGAGTTTCTTCACAGGCTTGGAAAAAAAAAATCCTTAATTTTATTTGGAAAAACAAAAGACCGCAAATAGCCAAAGCAACCCTGAGTGAAAAGAGCAATACAGGGGGAATCTCTATACCACACTTCAAACTATACTACAGGGCTATAGTAAAAAAAAAAACTTGGTACTTGCACAAAAACAGACCTGTTGACCAATGGAACAAAACCGAAGATCCAAACTTGAGCACATACAATTTCAGCCACCTCACATTTGACAAAGGGACCAAGAAGACACAATGGAGGAAAGACAGCATCTTCAGCAATTGGTGTTGGCAAAACTGGATCACCACTTGTAGAAGAATGAAATTAAACCCCTACCTCTCGCCCTGTACAAAAGTCAATTCCAGATGAATCAAAGACCTCAACATGAAACCCCAAACTCTGAAGGCGAAAGAAGAAAAAGTTGGCAGCAGCCTACAAGACATAGGCGTAAGAAAGACTTCCTAAATCAGACAGCAGCTGCGCGAGAATTAAGTCATTGACAATTGACAAATGGGACCTCATTAAACTCAAAAGCTTCTGTACATCAAAATAAACAATCAAGGAAGTAAAGAGAAAACCCACAGAGTGGGAGGAAACCTTCACTGCAGAATCATCTGACAAAGCATTGACTTCCAGAATATATAAACTACTCAAAAAACGAAGAAAGAGAGCCAGGCTTGGTGGCACACGCCTTTAATCCTAGCACTTGGGAGGCAGAGGCACGTGGATCTCTGTGAGTTCGAGGTCAGCCTGGTCTACAGAGTGAGCTCCAGTCCAGCTGGGACTAAAAGGGAGACCCTGTCTCAAAAAGACAAAAAAATAAAAAACAAACAAACAAAAAAAAAAACGAAGAAAGAAAACAAATGACCCACTCTATAGATGGAGCAAAGAGCTGAACAGAGATTTAACAAGTGAGGAATTAGAGATGGCTGAGAAACATCTTAAAAAATGTTCAACGTCACTAATAATTAGGAAAATGCAAATTAAAACCACTTTAAGATATCATCTCACTCCGATAAGACTGGGTAGGATCAAGAAAACAAATGATACCAAGTGCTGGAGAGGTTGTGGTGAAAGGGGATCCCTCATCCATTGCTGGTGGGAATGTAAACTTGTACAGCCACTATGGAAAGCAGTGTGGAGAACCCTTGGAAGACTCAAAATGAGCTTGCCACCTGACCCAGTCATACCACTCCTGGGTATATACCCACAAGACTCATCTTACCACAGAGGTACATGCAACAGCTATATTTATTGCAGATCTGTTTACAAGAGCTTAAAGCTGGAACCAACCCAAGTGCCCCTCAACTGACAAGTGGATAGAGAAAATGTGGTACATCTACACAATGGAGTTCTATGCAGCAGTAAAAAAAGAAAACATCATGAACTTTGAAGGTAAATTATGTTAAGTGAAGTAATACAGTCCTAGCAAAACAAATGACAAATGGTATCCCTCATCTGTGGATGCTAGCGCCAATAACCTAGTTGTAAATATTTCTTGTGGGGAGTGATGCATATTGGAAAGAACAACAACACCAACAACAGAAAAGACTGCATCAGAGAACTGCCTGAAACAGTGAATCTGGTGGGTGGGAGGGTTGGGAGGGGTACATGGGTCTATATTCGATTCATGTATATTTAATTAATGTGAATTTAACAGGTATCCAAATTTGCCCAAACTTTGTCTACATATTATATGGTATTTTAGGACTTAGTAAAAGTAAAAATGTCTATATTAAACAACATTGGTTAAAAGGTTTTAGTAAACACAGTAATACATTTAAGCTAACTGAAAATATAAATTGTTGTCTACATTTGTTTTACTTATAACTTTTATAACAACAACATTGGGGTTAATGTATACAAATGTTTGCTATAATTTTTGTGTTGTACAGTATCATCTTGTAACATTTTCTTTTACCTGTAGGATAATTTAACTAAAGGAATTAAGTTTCCTTCCCAAATTAACAACATACAGTCAATGATAAACAGCTTTGGTAAATTTAATGAAAATTTACAGCTTGATTCTTGCCTATAGGTATGTGTAATACAACTGCCTTTTTGAGATTCATGAGTCAAAAAATAAAAACCTAAAATAAAAAAGGGGGGATAGAGTTATATATTAAACCTTTTGTCAAATTTTTCAATTTAAAACTTAATGGCTGAGAAAGAAAAGATACAGCGTTGCACTGTGCAGGATGTACCAAGAAATACAAGCAGAAAAGTCTAAACATTAAAAGGAAGAAAAGCCTCAGACTGCTACAGGCATCAAACATCTCTGTGGATCCTATTTGTAACAACTGTTTATAATGTGTCCTAATGAACTTTACCTTCCAGGTGCCGCAAAGTTTTAATATGAGCAACTTTCTTACCTCCTTTTCATAGAACAAAGAAAAACATAATGATAATGAAGTCATTCCCTAACTGTAAATTAGAGCCGACTGTTATAGAGGTAATCTCTTATAAAACTAGTATAATTGCTTTCTTTAATTGACTGATAGACATAGAAACTGTGAAAGGATAATTCTCTATTCAGAGCCAAATATAATACTAAAGTCTTTATAAGCTGTGTAATTAGGCAAAATATATTAATACAGGAGAGTTCTGATATCACAAAATGGATTATTCTGCCAAGGAGATGTTGGCTAGGGAGTCTAACCCCCCAAAAAGGTAACGGCTTTTTGCCTGTAAACTGGGATACCTGGCAGAAGAGAGGCAGTAAAGACCTGCTGTTGAAGACCTGGCGTAAGCATGAGAAAGAAGTACTGGGACCACACTTGCAAGTGAACAGTTGGTCTCTGGAATGCCAGAGAGTGTTACCAAAGGCCACTAAATCAATAAAGCAAATATTGGTCTCCTTGAGTCAAGCAAGACTCCTCCATCAGCATCAGCTACACCTCACCTGCCTGGAAATACTGTGCAGCAGTGGCAGCCATATGTCTGTATATCCCAAATCTAATTGGCTATTAGCTCTCTCCTTGGAGGAATAATTCACAGCTGATGCCACAAGCTTATGTACTCTAGTGGTTAGGAGATGTTATAAGCCACAGTAAGACCTTGTTATCTTTTACAGAAAAGCTATAGTTCATGGATTAGCATACCATCCAAACATCTGTGTCTATACCAACGTAACCTACCATAATGATTAGTACTGGTTAAATGCCTGTATATCTAATTGCTTGTGCTTTTTTAGTAGGATTAAAAGGTTATTCCTGGATAAACTGCCAACCCATGGAAGGAAACAGCCTGAACTGATCAGAGTCCAAAACAACATCTCCAGAGAAAGTATACTGTTTTGCTTCTCGCCCACTTGTGCCCCTTTTCTAAAGCCTAGGGAACAATATGCAGAAGAGGGGGGTGTGGTAGAATGTAAGGGCTGCAATTGAGGTGAATTGCGAAACTACACCAATACAGACTGGACTCTTATTTGATCAACAAGCCCCTCCAGCTGGACAATGGGGACATTGGGCTGTATAAGTTTGGGCACAGCTGCTTGCAGATTGGTTTTACATGAAGGATGCTTGTATTCACTACTTGTTACTTATTATTATTTAAAAAAAGATTTAAATTAAAATCTTAAAAAGTTTTTTAATGCAAAATCCCAGGTATGAATAGCCATTAGTATAAATATTTAGCTATTCCTGGGGACTGGAGAGATAGCCTAGCGGTTAAGAGCACAGACGCTCTTGCAGAGGACCCAGGTTCGATCCCCAGCACCCACATAGTGGCTAAGAACCATCTGTAACTCCAATTCCAGGAGAACTCCAGTTCCAGGAGAATCCGCGATTTCAGAGAAATCTTCTGACCTCTGCGGCATTGCACGACACGGGTGCACAGACCTGCAAGCAGACAGTACATTCATACACATACAAAGATAAAAAAAAAAAAAAAATTAAAAAAAAATATTTAGCTATTCATGATTTTCAAGAGCTTCATGGAAAATGTATCACTTTATTTAATGATATGAAAAGTTCTGGTAGTAAACAGTAAAACTATAGAGCATGATACAAATTTATTAATAACAAGTATCTGATTATTCTAGCAATTCCCTGCACATAAAGTTAGTTTCTCACGTTTCTCTAATAAAAGATTCTCACGTTTCTCTAATAAAAGATAAAAGTAATCTTGACACAGAGCAGACATTTTAAAAAGCAGAACAAAATCATAAATGGAGACAATCTATGATACAGAACTCCTTCAGGTGATGGATAGTCCCACTGAGATGTTAATTACCTGCCAGGTCTTTAGTACATTTTACTTTATGTTTTTAATTATAATTAGACCATCTCTCACCCTGAGTTCTTCAACATTTGGGTACTCAGACAACTTGAGATTGGAGGTATCAAGGCGACGCTGATAATCTTCTAAGCGCTAAAAACGAAACAGGATGGAGCCAAGGTCACTGATTTGGGCATGAATGACTTCTTTGTTTCTAAATCAAATAGACATTTTGAATCTGCACTGTACTAAGCTCACTACAATACCAAACAAGACAACCCACTCTTTCTTAGAATATCTCTTCCCTTGTCTTTGGTGATATTCACTTGTGTCCTGTCTTTCCCCATCTTCTTTCCAAATTCAGTGGCTTCTAAGTAGCTTCCACCTACTTTATGAGTATGTAAATCATGTATACACACAAAATTCAGAAGGTACTATAATGTGTACAATAAAAGTACATCTCCGGGCTGGAGAGATGGCCTAGCGGTTAAGAGTACCGACTGCTCTTGCAGAGGACCCGGGTTCGATCCCTAGCACCCACATGGCGGCTGAGAACCGTCTTTAACTCCAGTCCAGGGGAATCCGACACCCTCTTCTGACCTCTGCGGCATTGCATGACACGGGTGCACAATTCTACATGCAGACAGTACATTCATACACATACAAAATAAATAAAATTAAAAAAAAAAAGTACATCTCCAACCCCAACCACCACTATTTACTAATGTTCATTTCTTGGGTGGCCTTTGAAAAAAACTCTTATGCAAATAGAATGCATGTATGTATGTTTGTCTCTCTGTGTTGTGTGCCTATGTATACAACCTTTTAAAACAGATGTGATAGTACAATATATTAGTATATGCATTCCTCATTCAAATGGTGACTTAACTGTTTATAAAGTACTCCTCTTTCTCTGTGTGTGGGACTTATCACTGCATCCTGGAGCTTGTTCCATACTAACACAGGGAGGTGTTCATTTTCAACATTAACCACACAGTATTCAAACCATGAACCATTATAATTTATACCTCATTGATGGGCATTACTTTCAATGTTTGCCAATAAATAATACATGGCTTTAAACACATACTTTTGTATAATGTTTGTAGGATAATTTTCTAAAACAACTACTGCATCAAAGAACATATATATCTTTTCCTCAACATCATGCAAATGTCCAAATTCAAATACTTTTAATATCTATATAGCTACTACCTACAATCCACCATCAATATTTGCTGTTGGTTACATATTTATCCCCTTCTCTGTATTCACTCTTATTTTCTAGATGCATTTGAAAATAATCACAAACGTACGTATACATCTCTCTTAAATACTGTAGTATGTGTATCATTAGGAGTTTATTATTTACTAATGATTCTTTTTAAAAAATTGTGTGTGGGGGGTTGCTGTGTACATGTGTATGGGGGGATCATACGAGGTCAGAGCACAACTTGTGAGACTATCAGTGCTCACCTATGACTCAAACTCGGGTTGTAAAGCTTAGCAGCAGGTGTTTTCATCTGCTGAGCCGTCCTGCCAGCCCTTAATAATGGTTTTTTTCTTAAGAAAATGTAAATTTTATACATAGTATATTGCATATTTTAAGTGTATTTTTCCATGGATTCTGACAAACACATATACTTGTGCAACTCAAACACCTACCAAAACATGAAACATGAGTGTGATCCCAGAGTGTATCATCACTGTGCTTCCTCCCAGTTCATCTCTATACCCATGTCCCACTGCACAAATCAGTTTAGTCTCTTATGAATAGAATTATGTACATATATTCTTTGTGTCTGGTTTATTTCACTCTTTATAATGTTAATTAGATTTATTCTTTATCACTGGTAGCACTCTAAATGCTATTTTACAACTATATCACAGTTGGTTTATCTACTCTCCTGCTGGTGAATTCTTGAGCTGTTTCCAGTTTGGGGCTACTACTGAACAAAGCTATCTTAAAAATTCTAGCATTAAGTTGGTTTGTAGGCATACCTCTTCATTTCTCTTCAGTAAATCAGTACAAATGAAACTGCCAAGCTAAGGGTAGAAGTACTGGTATGGACCCTTTAATTTAGACAGATACTGCCAAATTTCCTCCTGGAGTTTATCATTTTAAATTCCAAATAATACATTTAAAAGTTTAGTTTTTCTACAACCTCACCAATACAGCTGTCATATTCAGTTATTAAGAAATGACAAACACGGGCTGGAGAGATGGCCTAGCGGTTAAGAGCGCCGACCGCTCTTACAGAGGACCCGGGTTCGATCCCCAGCACCCACATGGCGGCCGAGAACCGTCTGAAACTCCAATTCCAGGAGAGCTCCAGTTCCAGGGGAATCCGAGACCCTCTTCTGACCTCCGCGGCATTGCACGACACGGGTGCACAGACTTGCATGCAGACAGTACATTCATACACATACAGAAATTAATAAAATTTAAAAAAAAATTAAAAAAAAAAAAAAGAAATGACAAACATGCCCACATATGCAATGGTTCCTATATGCTCATGCTCACAATATTACATTTCTATCTTCACCACCATCTTATGGATGTGGGTGCATGTAAAAACTGCTTCCTATACATCTCTACCCGATGCCCCAAACTGAGCCCACCTTCCCCACAAGCCTGGGGCTTCTCTATCCCTCCTGTCTGTCCACATGTGCAATTCAGAAACCTGGGTAGTCCTTCATGACATCATCTTCCTTCATATCCTTCTTCAGTCAACAAGTCCAGTTAACGGCCTTGTAAGGAGTTACCCAGTTCTTGTCTTGCTCTGTGCTGCCATCATTGATTTCTGGACTGCTGACAGACTGCTACCCAGGCTCTCACTTCTATACCTTCCTCCTTCAACCCACTCTTCACTAAGCAATTTGACTGATATCCATTCCTACTGCTCTTAGGCAAAAGTCTAAATCTTTAACATGGTTTAAAAAGTGCTTGATGAAAAAAAAAAGTGCTTGATGATTAGATCCTAATCCAATCTTTCAATTATTCACACTGTTCCTTCTGCATCAATGGCTTGCTCTTTTTACACTGTTTGGGTTCATTTCTGCTCTTCCTTCAGGTCATGTGTGGCTCAATTGTCAATTCTTCAAAGAAGCTTTCTCTGAGAGCCACCACCTGACATCTCCACACTAGGGCAGGGCCCTTACAAGACACTCACAGCATCCTGAAACTCCTTCACTACCACAACTCACATAAAACACAGGTACTATAATCTCCTGCTTTTAGAAAACAAGCTCAGTGTACAGGGTCTGCACTCATTTTCTCATGCACACAGTACTCTACGTCCAGCAGACAGTATATGTGCTGTAAATACCTGCTAAGTAAACTAAGAACAGATGAGCACACAGGCAAAGATGCTCAACATTCATATGTATCTCCTGACAATCTGGACACATGTACTACATTAATAGCTAACAAACATACTGCTCATCAATTACATAATGATAGTTTCAGTTATTTCAGATTTCAAATAATACCAATTTAATATTCTCCAATTCCATCCTGTATTCTGCCTTTCTGTTTTACCTGCTTGTTTTCTGCCTCCTTGACAGCCTGATTTACATAATTTAAGATCTGTCGACAGTGATCTGCAGCTTTCTTCACCTTCTCTCTTTCTGGTAGCCATTCTAAATATGTGGAAGAAATTAAAAACAGAAAATGGAGAAAATTAGGAAAAAAGAACACACGTTTCACTTTATTCTAGTATCAGAACATATATGTATATACTAATATTGTAAACATTTTTATTTAGACAGATATTGCCAATGTTAAAACCTATGACAAAGTCTCAATTTAGTTAGTCTTTGGAGAGGTGACACTTCTGATGACCATATGAGGGCAAGGGGAGGGCTTGAGAGATGGCTCAATAGTTAAGAGCACATGTTGCTCTTGCAGATGACCCAAGTTCAGTTCCCAGCACCCAAATTGCAGCTAACAACCATCCTTAACTCTAGTTCTAGGGGATCTGAGGTCCTTTTCTGGCCTCTACAAGCACTGCATGCACAGATGCACTTAAATATATGGGGGCAAAACACTTACACATAAAATAATAAATAAAAACCCTATACTTCATTTATAAAAAGAACACAGAACCAAATGTGAGGGTGCATGCTCCTTAGGAGGCTGAGGCAGGAAAAGCACAAGCTTGAGGCCAGGCACAGCCATACAGTGAGACCTGACTCGAAATAAAAATTTTAATAAAGGAACTGGAGACATAGGTCAGTGGTCAATCACTTGCCTAACATGTACAAATCCCTGAGTTCAATCTTCAGTACTGGAAAAAAGAAGAAAAAAGAAACCCCAATACAGAACCCTAGATCTGAGAATGGTGTTTTATACAATGTATTAAAACTCTGATACTGTGTACTTCCAGGCTAGGCCTCACTCACTCTGTAAGCCATACAGACAGCCTAGAGGTAAAACTTGAATTCACTTCATGTATCATGTTTCAAGGTGAAAAGTTGGAATTATAATGCATTGGTTCAGCTTCACAAAAGTTCAAATATAGATACAACATCCCTTAGACCTGGCATAAAGCTCTTCAAGGTAAATATATTTACTAAAACAAAAATGGGTGAATTTAGGCTGTGTGTGGTGGCAGATGCCTTTCCCAGCACTTGAGAGGCAGAGGCAGGTGGATCTCTGTGAGTTTGAGCCTAGCCTAAGTCTGAGGTCTAGGCCGCATAGTGAGACCCTGTCCAAAAGAGAAAAAAAAAAAAAGTGAATTTTTCCTATATAAGGTCAGATGATAATTACGATATACTTTGTAAGCCAAATGGCTTCTGTGCCAACTATTCAACTCTACTGGTTAGGACAAAAGCGCTCAGAAAATATGCAAACAGATGGGCGTGGCTGTGTTGTATTCTAATGAACTTTATTTACAAAAACAGGCAGTGACAACTAGGAATAGCAGAACAAGCCTGTAATCCTAGCACCTAGAAAGTGAAAACAGGACGATCAGGAGCTCAAGGCCATTCTCAGCTATACGGTGTTCAAGACCAGCCTGGGCTTCATGAAACATTGCCTTAAAAAAATTTTTTTTAATCAAAAAACAGACAATGGGCAATGAGCTTAATATAGCCCCTGAGCTACAGTATGCCAAATTCTGTGCCAAAACTACTAATGAAGGACATTAGTTCAAACAAGCTGAAGAAGACTAGATTGCATCTTGTTAAAAAAATATTATCTAGTGGGCTGGAGAGATGGCCTAGCAGTTAAGAGTACCGACTGCTCTTGCAGAGGACCCAGGATCGATCCCCAGCACCCACATGGCGGCTGAGAACCGTCTTTAACTCCAGTTCCAGGGGAATCCGAGACCCTCTTCTGACCTCCGCGGCATTGCATGACACGGGTGCACAGACCTACATGCAGACAGTACATTCATACACGTACAAAAATAAATAAAATTTTTAAAAAGTTATCTAGTATTACTACTTGTAGAAATCCAACTCTAGACACCAGGATGATGTGAGAGATTACTTAACAGGACATATTCTTGGTTTTGGTTACTTAAAAAAAAATTTTTTTTTGAAATTTGTAAGTATTCATGTGTCTGTGTCTGATATGCTCATGTGTGTGCAGGTGTTCTTCAAGGCCAGATGAGGGTATCAGATCCCTTGGAGCTGGATTTACAGCTGATGGTGAGCAGTCAAACCTAAAGTCCCAGCCTTTGGAAGAGCAAACAAGGGTTCTCAAGTTGAGCCATTTCTCCAGTCTCCTAACTATTTTGTATCAATAGGAATTATGTACCTGTGTATTTGGCAATATTATCCAAAAGAAGTGGGTACTTAGTAAGTCTCTGCATTTGGGTAGGAATGATATCCTTCAGCTGAAGACGACGACACAGGGGATTACTCTCAGCATCCTAAATTAATTAGAGTGAAAAGTCAATCCATGATTCTTATTAGGACAAATAACTAAATAATATGTACCTGGTATCTACCCAGAAGTACTTATTACATCATAGGTCTAGTTATTAACTCAAGATTTAAAAGAAGAAAGATAAAGCACAGCAACACCCTACTTCTCCTTCCTCTCTAATCACATAATAAAACAGAGCCTGCATCTCCTAACCAATGGTTTCTAATATCTGTTTAAAGAAAGGCTGAGAGCATCTATGATCAACTCTAAGAATTACATTCTTATATTAAAAAAGCTTTAACTTTCTCCTTTCTGGAAAATTTAGGAACATTTTTCTGATCTGCATTGCCATCTAAGGTTCACTAACTTATTATCTGGCATTCCAAGTAGATATAATAGATCACTAACCTAATCTGGATATGTCAGTTCATATACACTAGGTCTATAAACTTGTCAGTAATATGACAATGTATATTTTAGGCTTTGTGGGCCAGTATCTCTTACCACTTGAGTCTGCTGTTTCATCAAAAAGCAGCCATAGGTAATCCATAAATGAATGAACATGACTCTATATAATAAAAATATACACCTATAAGGTATCATCCAAGATTCCCACTCTCTGCTCTATCTACCCTGAAAAATTCCATCCCCCTGAGTGTAAATGGAATTTGTTAAGAGGAAGGGCTAGCAAAAAAAAGAGGAAGGACTAGCACTCTTATGATTAGTTTGCTATCAGTTGACTCTGAGAAAATAAAAAATGGAAGACTGTCCCAGGTGGGACTGACTTGATCAAAACCTGGGTCAAAGCCGGGCGTGGTGTCACCGCTTTTAATCCTAGCACTTGGGAGGCAGAAGTAGGAGGATCTCTGAGTTCAAGGCCAGCCTGGTCTACAGAGTGAGTTCTAGGACAGTGGAGGCTACAGGGAGACCTTGTCTTGAAAAGACAAAAAAAACAAAACAAACAAACAAAAACAGTCAAAGGGAAGCATTTCTACTGCTCTAAAAGAAAGGAAGAAAAAGAAAAAAAAAAGCAAAGATCCACATGTCAACTGACTAGTTGACTACATGAAGAGAGATGGGGGCATTCTCTAGGAGGAGTGAATGGGTCCTAACCAACAATGAGCAAGACAGCAGGCACCTCAGTTTTGCATTTATAAGAAAATGAGGGGCTGGAGAGATGGCCTAGCGGTTAAGAGCGCCGACCGCTCTTGCAGAGGACCTGGGTTCAATCCCCAGCACCCACATGGCGGCCGAGAGCCGTCTGAAACTCCAGTTCCAGGAGAACTCCAGTTCCAGGGGAATCCGAGACCCTCTTCTGACCTCCGCGGCATTGCACGACACGGGTGCACAAACCTGCATGCAGACAGTACATTGATATACATACCGAAATAAATAAAATAAAAAAAAAAAAATTTAAAGGCATGCGCCACCATGCCTGGCTTAAAAAAAAAGAAAATGAATTCTAGTATCACTCACAGAGTTAAGAAAATGCTCCCGTTTCAGGTGAGAACTGCAACTCTATCCTACATTTTGATTGATAAAGTCCAGAGGAAAGAATCCAGCTAAACCATAACCATACTTGTAAATCACAAAACTGTGAAGGATAAATAATTAAAAAAGAAAAAAGAAACTGTGGCTGCCACTTACCAATGCAGCAATAGAAAATGAATATATTTTGTCCAAATAAAAACTTTATTTACACAAACAGGAAGCATACTAAATATAGCCTAGTTTCAGACTCTTCAGACTCTTCTCTAATGTATATCCCTACCCTAGTGAGTATGAATGCTGTTACAGTCTTCCTGAGCTGGCTATGAATCTTTCTCCCATTTTAACAATATGTTTAAATAAGTGAATATAGGCAGGTCTGGTGGCACAGGCTTGTGATTCCAGCTAGGGATTCAGGAGACTAAGCCAGGAGGACCAAAAGTTCAAGGCTAGCCCAGGCTACAGAGCAATTAAAAGCTAGCCTGGGCTACTTAACAAGACCCCATTCAAAACATAAAAATAGCTAGGGACATAACTCAGTGGCACAGTGCTTATGTAGACTACACACACATAAACACACACACACACACACACACACACACACACACACACACACACACGCCTGTGCACCAATAAACTGTGATTAAAACTCCTAATTAAAACTGCTATATTGGGGCTAGAGAGATGGCTCAACAGTTAAGAGCACTGGCTGCTCTTGCAGAGGACCACAAGGCGGCTCACAACCATCTGTAACTCCAGTTCCTGGGGATCTGACATCCCTTTCTGACCACAGTGGGCATGGCACAACATGGGTGTACTTATCTACATGGAAGCAATACATTCATAGACATAAAAATAATAAATAAAAAATATTAAAATTGCTATAGCAATGTGGGTATTTATGTCAAATATTTCAATCTTGATGTGTATCTTTATTATTCATCATTTCCAAATCATCTTTTTTTTTTTTTTTTGTATTTTTGAGGCAGGGTCTCCCTTTAGTCCCAGCTGGCCTGGAGCTTGCTCTGTAGACCAGGCTGGCCTTGAACTCACAGAGATCCGCCTGCCTCTGCCTCCTGAGTGCTGGGATTAAAGGCGTGCACCACCATGCCCGGCCCAAATTCTTTCCAGTCATTTAGAGCCAACAAAGCTTTTAAAAATGTTAACATAAATATAATATTTATAAATATTAATCTAAGTCAAAATTACTGAACCTTATTCTATTAATTTTAAACTTTTCCTCACATGACTCACTCAACTCACTTGTACAAAAGTATGGAATCGAGAATCCTTTTTCTGACGAGACTTGATCATTTCCAGAGCAAAAGGTTGGTTACTGCAAAATGTAGCAGCAGCGTGTTTCAACTTCTCCTCCCCTGGTCCACTGAACTATGTCAAGAGGGCAAGGAAAACAGATTGAGACACTAAGTTTACACAAGGCAAGCAAAATGAGAAACAGCCACAATCCTTTCAACATTGCAGTAAGCACACCTGCATGACAAGTGACAGAACTGTATCTGTACATCTGTAACAATAGCTCTGCATTAAGAAGGCCTATCCTGACACATGTAGACCTTTCTGATCTCATGCCAATGTTTTTGTGCTAGTGGTCTACCATAACATACTACCTTTCCACCTACATTGCTTCCAAATTAGATAGAACTATTGATATTTACACAATGTGCAACACAAAATGCCTGGAGACCAAAATTACAATTTCATTTTCATGTGACTCCTTTATAGGAATTACTGTTCTACTAGTCTAGAAGGTAAAGTCTTGTATTACTAGCTCTTTCTTACTGACTATGAAACACACTATGATCATGGACAGAGTGGAATTAAAATTAAATTCTTGCCATTTCACCTGTGCAGAGGCCAAAGAAAGCTTAGGGGTAGATCCATGAACTTATGAACCTCCTTTATAAAACTTATGACTCTTCATCTGTAAACTCAAGTTGCAATTTTAAAGTTTATACATGCCATGGCTTTAAGATTCCCAATGAAATCACTAACAAGTGCATGAGGAGGTGGTTTCCTTTTTTATTTATTTGGGTTATTTTTCCCTTCTCATCTTTTTGGAGACAGGGTTTCCCTGGAGCCCCAATTGTCTTAAAACTCGTTATATAGACCAGCCTGGTCTCAATCTCACAGAGATCTACCTGCCTCTGCCTCCTGAGTGCTGAGATTAAAAGTGTGGACTGCTGGGGCTGGGGAGATGGCCTAGCGGTTAAGAGTGCAGACTGTTCTTCCAGAGGACCTGGGTTCGATTCCCAGCACCCACATGGTGGCTGAGAACCATCTTTAACTCCAGTTCCAGGGGAATCCGATGCCCTCTTCTGACCTCCCTGGCATTGCATGACACAGGTGCACAAACCTACATGCAGACAGTACATTCATACACATAAAAAATAAATAAATAAAATTAAAAAAATAAAAAATAATTTTTGTTTTTCTGAGACAAGATCTCACTAGGCAACCCAGGCTGACTGGGCTCAAACTCCCAGTTCCACTGCCTCAGTCTCCCAAATGCTGGGATTACAGGAATGTACCATCACAACTAGCTTTTAATACTATTTCTGTTTGTGAATAACTGCTCTGTGATTTACAAACAGGGTTTTCCATATAAGCTTCCACATTCCCCAACATCTATACATGAAGCATTCTGTAAAATGTCCTTTTGTGGTGAATCTGTACATAAGTCATTTTCTTCAAGCAGGTCTAAATGTTCCAAAGAATTTTTTTTTTTTTTCAAAAAGGATTCCTTTCTATTTTCTTTGTGTTTGTCTATATGCATGTATGTGTATCGTGTGCATGTCTGGTACACACGGAAGCTAGAAGAGGGTGTTGAGTCCCCTGGAGCTGCTATGTGTGCACTGGGAAATGAACCAAGGTCCTCTGCAAGAGCAGACAGTGCTCTTAACCACTGAGCAATCTCTCCAGCCCCACAAAGAATATTTAACAAGCCAAAGTTTGTATTCTTATTACTAGGACACTCAGGCTGAGGATGTGGCTCAGCGGTAGAAAACTTGCCTATAACACACAAGGCCCTTGGTTCAGGAGGGAGGGAGGGAGGGAGATGAATGAATGAATGAATGAATGAATGTGACTAGCAACATAATTGCTATTATTCTATTAAAGTACTACAGAAAAACCAAGAACAACTGGGTTTATAAAAGAAAACAATACTACCAATCCACAGCAGTTCAACAAGTAGTTTGACAAGTACTTTATGCATATACAAGATAATTCTAGCTGGGCATGGTGGTGCACACCTTTAATCCTAGCACTTGGGAGGCAGAGGCAGGCGGATCTTTGTGAGTTCAAGGCCAGCTTGGTCTACAGAGTGAGTTCCAGGACAGCCAGAGCTATAGAGAGACCCTGTCTCGAAAAGCCAAAAAAACAACAACAAAAAAAGATAATTCTAAGTGACCAACACTGGAAAAAAAATTCTCCAAAACTAAATTTTTTTTTTTAATGGCAGGAGAGGGGCTAACACGTACAGTGTTTGCTGCACAAGTCTCATGATCAACATTTGATCTCCAGTGGTAGAGTGCTTCCCTAACATATGTAAAGCCCTCAGTTCCATCTTTAGCACTGAAAACAACAACAAAAACAAAAACCCCAAACAAACCAATCATGTTTTTGCATGTTCTAAAAGAATTATCTGGGGCCCCATTATGCTCACAGGTCTATTTTACCTTAGATTTAGGCAGTATAACTACCTATGATCAAAGGACCAACCAAACATACTTTTGTTCCTTCACTAATGATCTCAACTAGACACTGGTGCTAAATATTTATAAAAGATGCAAATGAATGCTTATATCTAGATATACCCCCCCCCACATACACAGGAATATTATTCAGCTCCAAAGAAAAATGACACAGGTCAGGAGTGGAGGTACATGCCTTTAATCCAAAAATGGAAGCTGATTGACCTCCATGAGTTACAGGCCAGCTAGGGTTACACAGTATAGAAATGTGCTTTACCATCTCATTGCTACACTAAGATAATAAAACAAGATGAGAGTCACATTATCACAGAACAGACATAAGAACAAGCTGAACTCCCCAATGAAGGTCAATCCCCCTAAAAACAATAATGTGAGAATCAGCCTAAAAGCACCTTAAAATCAGGGTGAGATTGGATTAAGATGCCCTGCTCTGGTATCTGAACCAACTGGTTAAAAGGAAATCTATCAATTTAGCAGATTTGAGGTGGTAATCTCACCACCAATGAAAGTAGTTAATACGGTTCAGCTAAATGTCTGATCTTCAATTGTCTATGAAGTTGTAACTGTTAAACATAATTGGCACTTCCTAAATAGTGAATATGGTTAAGTAAATTTCTGTAGGCAGAGCTAAAATGTCCCTGTTTGGCTTCTGTTCAAACTGTGAGGAGCCATAAATGTCATGACTATTCAAGAAAACGTGAAAATTTTAAGCCCGTCACCTTCCTCAGAGTTCACTGTGTCCCAGTTTAGGTCCCACAACAACTGCTGCTCATCTCTTTTTGTCATACGTATCATGGGTTAAAAATCAATTGTCTGGGCATGGTTGTGCACACCTGTAATCCTAGCACTCTGGAGACAGAGGCAGGCAGATTTCTGTGAGTTCAAGACCAGCCTAGACTATACAGTGCATTCTAGGCCACCCAGGACTACATTGCTACACCCTGTCTTGAAACAAAACATAACAGAAACATCATATACTGTTTTCCCACTTAAGCATAAGTTCTACAAAAGAGCTTTATCTGTTTTGATTGCTTCTATGTCCTACTATCATGCAGTCTCGCCCAATATATATGGACAGTCAGCAGAAAGACAAATAGAATTTGACAGTTACTATCACCTCGAGATCCTTCCTTTATATTGTAAACAAGATTAAATAATTTTCACTTTTTACTAGTACGATAGCATTAACAATTGATAATTGCCTAGATTTATATAGTACATGTTTAAGATCTGTGCACAGGTGACTAAAACTGTGTATCATTTTAATTAGTAAGATCCATTTTATTTATTCTTTTTTAAAATAATAATTTATTTTTATTTTTTGTGTATGAGTGTATTGTCTGCATATATGTAAATGTACCCACACTGTGCAGAACCCAAGAAAGTCAGAAAAGGACACTGGATCCCCTGGAACTGGAGTTACAGACAGCTGCTAGCTGCCATGTGGGTGCTGGAATCAAACCCAGGTCCTCTATAAGAGCAGCCAGATCTCTTAGCCATTGAGCCATCTTTCTATCCCCTACTCTTTATTCTTTTTTTAAAAAAATTTTTTATGTGTATGAATGTACTGTCTGCATGTAGGTTTGTGCACCCGTGTCGTGCAGTGCTGCGGAGGTCAGAAGAGGGCATCGGACTCCCCTGGAACTGGAGTTAAAGACGATTCTCAGCCGCCATGTGGGTGCTGGGAATCGAACCTGGGTCCTCTGCAGGAGCAGTCTGCACTCTTAACTGCTAGGCCATCTCTCCAGCCCCCTACTCTTTATTCTTTATAACATAAAGAGCCAACATTTATATGTCAATGAAGTAAAGCACTTTGAGTACTCATTACAACTTTGTTGTTGTTTTAGCTTCTTTTGTTTGGTTTTAGCTCTTTTGAAACAGGGTCTCCCTGTAACCCCAGCTAGTCTGGAACTGGCCATGTAGGTCAGGCTGGTCTCAATCTCACAGAGGTCTGTCTACCTCTGCTTCCCAAGTGCTGGGATTAAAGGGGTTTGTCACCACACCCATCATGATTAAAACATTATCAAGAAAATCTGAACCCTTTAAGCTTTACATTAACAGTAAAATGGATGAGTTTGAAGTTTGGAATCACTTATTACTTATCCTTGAATCTGATTGAAGTATCTATAAAGATATTTAGAAGAAAGTTCCTTACCCAGATGAGCAAATCTTCCCCAATATGGTCAATAACTGAGGTCTCATTCCTCTTTCGAACAGCTTTCATTTGCTCATTCAAACCAACTAGAGGAAAAAATAAAATAAAGAAAATTAAGTCCATACTTATTTCATTTATTATAATCTAAATTACTGGTAGTACAAAGTAGCTCAGTTTTGTTTTCTTTTGCTGTTTTTTAATTTCAGAGTAGCAATGCTGCTCTTAATACACTTAAACATAATCTGGATATAGTGCTTATGTATCTAGAAATTGTGAGCTCTACTTGAAAATCAGGTCCTAAACCATTACACATCATTTTAAGAAATTAGTATATTACATGTAGTATAGTTGCATCCAATATGCATTTACCCTCAAGACTATCTCTAACCATGCTCAAAAAGAACACAGGTGATTCTACTCAACAGTTTCCTCAAAATGTCTATTTCACAGGCAGTGGATAAGTCAGGCCCGAAGTTATCAATGCATGCTAGTGGTGCCCGAAATCACCCACAAAGTTATAAAAGGCATTGATTTGGTGGCAAAGTTGTTGATACCGTTGACCAAGAAAGACTAAAACTTAAGGGTCATTGAGTAATAGTGACTTAAAAGAGAAGACTATCAGGGCTGGAGAGATGGCCTAGCGGTTAAGAGCACCAACTGCTCATGCAGAGGACCCAGGTTCGATTCCCAGCCCCTACATAGCGGCTGAGAACCGTCTTTGACTCCAGTTCCAGGGGAATCAGACACCCTCTTCTGACCTCCGCAGCATTGCACGACATGGGTACACAAACCTACATGCAGACGGTACATTCATACACATAAAAAATAAAAAAAGAGAAGACTATCTTTTTTTTTATTTAATTTTTTTGTATGTGTATGAATGTACCGTCTGCATGTAGGTCTGTGCACCCGTGTCGTGCAATGCCGCGGAGGTCAGAAGAGGGTCTCGGATTCCCCTGGAACTGGAGTTCTCCTGGAATTGGAGTTATAGACAGTTCTCAGCCGCCATGTGGGTGCTGGGGATTGAACCCGGGTCCTCTGCAAGAGCAGTCGGTGCTCTTAACCGCTAGGCTATCTCTCCAGCCCCAAGAGAAGACTATCTTAACACTATCTACAAAAGTCCAACATGACTCAACCAGTGAGAGTCACAAGGTAGTTTTTCTGTATTTTTATAAATGTGTTCTAAACAAAACAATTTCTGAAAATTATCCAACTATGGAATTATATATTGCACATTATTATTTATAAAATACATTTACATGTGTGGTAGTGATCTACCTGAGATATATTTTTTAAATTATATACAGACTGTAGTTGATAGGAAATTTTCCGAGGACTAATTTTGACTACTCATGTTTTTCACCTTAAGTACTAACTTTAGACACAAAGTTCAGTGTTAACACTTTGTGACTGTAGGGGGGAAAGACTGAGTTAACAGTCCAATCATTTCTTTCTTTATGGGTTCACATGGAATTTCAAGAAGGCTAACATGGATGCATTGACAAAATTGTTTATATCGGTTCTCAGAGGTGCCCTGACAATCTCATAGTCTTTGCTCTATCAGAAGTGTAGAGGCAATGAGCAAAGTCAATTTCTCTTACCATGAAGTTGAAGAATATCTTCCAAGTTTGAAAAAATCTTCCGTAGTTCTGAAGGTGACAGAATTCCTTCTCTGGATACTCGCTGATAGAATACTTGGTCAAGAACCTTCAGTGTTCGGACATGAGCTCTTTCAGTGTAGAATAATTCTAGGCAAGGGGGGGGGGTGTTGTTAATGAAATGATGTTTTATTTAGACTAATTCTTTGGGACCAAATTATCATTAGGTAGCAAATGCATCATGTAATAAATTATTTAGCATTTTAAAAGGATGGTATACCTCTGAAATCACACTGATTCCATGAAATTCTCCTAAACAGTGACTCTGAGTTGAATACTGGTATCATTCAAAACTATTTTATATTTAAGGGCCTGGAGAGATGGCTCAACAGTTAAGAACACTGGCTTGTCTTGCAGAGGACCTGGGTTTGAGTCCCAGAACCCACATGGCAGCTAACGACTGCCCTTAACTCCAGTCCCAAGGGATCTAACACTCTCTTCTGACCTCTGAGGGCATACCACAACACAGGTGCACCTACGTACATGCAAGCAATACACACATAATCAAACAAGGGCCCACAATGAAGAGAACGAAATGGGCAGCAGGCTGGCCCTAGCCTAGGACTATTGGAGACTGGTTACTGCTGGGCGAGGGAGAGTAGACCTTACTTATGATCTAATTCTAGATGGGCTAACTAGATTCCAGTGAATGAATCTGCCCCAAAGGACATCTGGGTACAAATGCTTGACTGGATAGGACTTAACATGTATGGCAGAATGTATGAGGTCTGGGGGAGAGACATGTGGGGGGCAATCATGGATGGGTGAGTGGATCTAAATAAAATAAGTAAAATACACTTAAACCTATTTTATATTTAAAGGTTAATTAACAGTTTATTCCCCAAACTCACTCATCTGCTTACAATATGAATTTATCATAATAGAATACTACAGGCTCCAACAGCATGGAGACTTGAACCCTCTTCAGAAATAATGGTGCATTTAGTTCTCTGATTTGTCCATAAAACCCCATTTATAGAGCTACTGTAACTTCACTGTAGCTCAGTGTTGTCAGAGTTAGGATATTTATTCAAATCATGTCCAAGGATAGTAAAGAGTATAGAATCCATGTTACATACTTGTAATGTACATAGTAGGGTAACAGTGATGGTTAGTTTTAAATGTCAACTTGTCACAACTTAAAATAACCTAGGAAGAGACTCAAATAAATAACTGTCTTTATTATGTTGGTCTGTGCATGTCACTGGGACACAGTCTTGCTAACAGATGTAGGAAGACCCAGCCCATCATGGGTATCACTATTCCCCTAGGCAGGGGGTCCTGAACTTCAAAGAAGAGGAGAAAGCTAGATGAGAGCAAGCTGACAGCATGGGAGCATCATGTCTCTGTTCTTGGCTATCAACATGATGTTGATGTGGCTGAGTTTTTGCTTCTATTTCCCCTCAATGATGGACTATAACCTGGAACTTTGGGTCAGGATATCTGTCATAGCACCAGAAATTTAATAAGGACAGTTATTAAAGAATACTGCAGCTGAAAGACAAATCCTAGTTTTGCTCTCATCACTTAGCACCTATAGCTCAATGAATCTAGGTTTAGCTTACTCCTTATAATCTATGTCTAGAGCATTACCTCAAAGTGCCAGAGCTAATGCCTCAAAGAGTTTGAAAGTTTGCTATCCACCTTCAATATCTTGAAAACTAAACACCCTTTTCTTAGTTTACCAATAAGAATCACAGAATCATTTGGTGCGTTTGAGTCTAAAAGGCTCAATAATAACACATCTAGTCTAATAGTGTCTTTGTTTAAAACAAAAGACTAACAGATAACGAAGCAAACCCCAAGACTGAGAGGTTTGCTTTATTCGTATAAAACTCAATGTACGGGGCTGGAGAGATGGCCTAGCAGTTAAAAGCACTGACCGCTCTTGCAGAGGACCCGGGTTCGATCCCCAGCACCCACATGGTGGCTGAGAACCATCTGTAACTCCAATTCCAGGAGAACTCCAATTCCAGGGGAATCCGACACCCTCTTCTGACCTCTGCGGCATTGCACGACACGGGTGCACAAACCTACATGCAGACAGTACACTCGTACACATAAAAAGTAAATAAATAAAATTTTAAAAAATCCTTGTTTAAAAAAAAAACTCAATGTACATGAACAAATTACATAAACTCACCATTAATCACTTCTTGTCTTTTGATCTCAGAAGGTTTTAGTCCCAGTAACACTTCTCTACTAACAAGCTGCTGCCAGTTGGGAGGATCTGTCTCAAGGTCATTTTCAAATTGCTCATCCTCACTTTCACTTTCTCCAAAGGCTATGCTGTCAAACCTGATGAAGAAAAAAAGGTGAATTCTCTTTTAGGACTTCAGGTGGACAATGGGAGACTGCAGAAATCTTTTATGTGTTTGTGTGTGCACATGACCATGTTTGTATGGATGCACATGCTTATGTGTGCACATGCATGTGGAGGCCAGAGATTGATGTCAGGTTTCTTTCTTGATCACTCTTCACCTTATGTTTTGAGACAGGTCTCACTGACCTGAGACCTCACTATTTCTGCTAGACTGGCTAGCCAGTAAATGCCAGAGATCCTGTCTATACCTCCCTAGCACTGGGATCTCAAGTGTGCACCACCATTCCTCACTTTTTATATTGGTGCTGGGAATATGATTTCAGGTCTTCACACTTATAAGCAAGTACTTTACCAACTGAGCCATCTCCCCATCCCTATAAGTTTTAATATTAGTATAAACCAGGTGGAATTCTGCATCTGATTTAGCACAGAACCTAAAACAATCTCCTCTCTTAAAAACAGTTTATTCATATTATATATACCTTAACATCTACCTTTCAAATGGTGTTTAAGAAAAGTTTTCTTCTATATTAACAGGTTTGTGCAAGGTCACTGCCTTTAAAACTGGAACTTTAGAGACAAAAAGCTCTACTTACATAAAGCTACTAAAGAATTACTTACTTTCGAAAGGCCTTTGGTGTTCCATGTTCTGCTGCCCTAAAACAACAAAGAATAAAGAATCACAGGAAAGCAAAATGGAGATGAAGAAATATGTAACAAAGAGATGCCTAACTGTGTTAAACTCTAATGGCTAGATAAACAATTTGCTCCAATTCAGAAATTACTTAACATTAAATAATGTAAGAAAATTTCAGTACCCATTTAATATTTATTACCAACCAGACTTACTTTCAAAAGATTACATAGGAGAAAATGTTCCAAAGTATAGGAAGTGTATAGTTTAAAGAACTTAAAGCTCTGCCCAGACCTCTCCAGGTCTCACTGAATTACCTCTCTACTTCACATTCCTCCTCCTGCACATGATCTAATGAAGGTGGCGGGAAATCAAAAATGGTATTGGGAGTACGAGGTGTGCCATCTGAGCAGTCTCCAGGGGCTGGTGTTTCTCCAGTTTGTTTTGATCCTGAAAAGAGAGACATTTGAAGAGTGTTAGCACTCAATAAAGTCACTCTTTAAAAAGCAACAACAAAAAACGTAATTCCCAGAAGAACTTCAACCTAATCCAGAGTGATATTCTAATTTATTTAAACAGGTTAGCTAGAATCAAGAACCAAGAGTTTAATGTTTAAAACTTTTCAATGTACTAAAAAATAAACGGGAAAATCACTTTTAAAGTAGCCTCTTAAAAAATCAATGTAAGAGCTGGTGAGATGGCTTAGTAAAAGCCCTTGCCACATAAGCCTGGTAACCCAAGTTCCATCCTTGGAACCCACAATGGAAGGAGAAAGCAAACTTCCAAACATTGTTCTCTGTGCTATACACACACACACACACACACACACACACACACACACACACACACACACACACAGATAATAAATAATTTTTACCTTCTCTAAGGCTCAGGGAGCATTGTGAGACGAAGAACAGGAATTATGTAAAAAGCTGGAAGATACAGTGAAGGACTACAAAACACTTTTCCCTGAGTTCCATACAATACTATTATCATTAACTCATGAATTGTAGCTACCTGCACAGGGGCCCACACAAGACTAGCCCTATTAAGTATCAGTCAAGGAAGTGGGAGGGGTTCATGGAACCCCACCCTTTACATCTATAAACTATTGGCTATTTACAGATACTCAGAGAGAGAGGAGAATCACTGTCTTCAGTTGTATATGAGCCCTCCAGGCTTCAGTGGATACCTCCAAATCTACAAATGACTGACTCTAGCTAAGCTTGGTGAGTCATAAAACTAAACATGAATGTGAAAGAGAAAGATTTGTGAGGAGGGAGGACATTGGAGGCAAGGAGGTAGAAGGTGAGAGTGGTCAGTATGCCATATGTGAAATTATTATTATTATTATTTTTTTGTCTTTTTGAGACAGGGTCTCCCTGTAGTCCCAGCTGTCCTGGAACTCACTCTGTAGACAAGGCTGGCCTTGAACTCATGAAGATCCGCCTGCCTCTGCCTCCCAAGTGCTAGGATTAAAGGTGTGCGCCACCACGCCTGGCTGTGAAATTATTTTTTAAAAAATTAGGTATCTGTTCTCTTTACACTCCATCACCATCTGAGGACTTTGGCTAGTGACTGGGACATTCTTGGTGACAGATCCTCAGCTGGTGTGGGGACACTCAGAATGGTCCAGCGTTTGACATACTGTCGTAGGCTTTCCTACAATACAGCCTCTAACAAAACTAGGCTGTTCTGAACCCCTGGGTAACAGGATTGTTTACCTTTATACCAAGAAGGTTGGGAAAGTGCCAAAATCCACATGTGGGGTGTGCCCAGGTGACTTCAAGGGGTTCATGATGTTAGACCTAAAGTCCTAATGAGATTGTCCAAAACAAAAAAACACATCAGCAGGGCCTATGGTGGTTCCATGTGTGCTAAACTGTGTCCGTGACAGGATCAAGCAGACTTTCCTTATTGAGGAGCAGAAAATTGTGGTCAAAGTGTTGGAGGCACAAGCACAGAGTCAGAAAGTGAAATAAACATGAGGATTTTTAAGTAATAAACCACAACTTGTTCTGTTAAAAAAAATTAAAAATAAAAACAAAACAACACAAGATAAAGGAACACCTCAGTTGGGAATAGCTATGATTTGGAGCAACCTTCTCCTGTCGTGCAATTTTTCATGTTTCTAATACTAAGAGCTACAGTGGTCCAATTACACATAACCTCTCTTCTCTGTCTTGGTTTCCTATCTTTAGGTACTACTTCTTTTTCTTCTCTGATGACTCTGCTCATTTATACCTCCTGTCTTCACATTCGGCCCACTTTCTCCCAATGTTTATATCATCACTAACTGTTATTAGGCATGACTCAACTTTTAAGATGTCTACATTTTACTACACCAAGTAATTTTTCTTGTTTGTTTTGTTTTGAGAGAGGATCTCCCTGTAGCCCCAGCTACATGGAACTCACTATGTAGACCAAGCTGGTCTCAAGCTCACAGAGATCCGCCTGCCTCTGCCTCTGCCTCCCTAGTGCTGGGATCATACCACCACATCTGGTCACCAAGGAGTATCTTAACTCTCCTATATAAGTCAGGCTAGGGTGCCTAACTATATTTTTTCTTTAATTTCTCTTATATCTGATGTGTAGTCACAATGAAATATCTATCTTGCACTTTGCCTAGTACAACTCTATAAGTCTGAAAAACTCATAAAGCATGCATGCATGCACTATTAGCATGATGACACATTTACAGAACACAAAGCACATACCTGTAGACATGGGGTGGTCTGAATATTCTCTTTCTTACTGCTCCTATGATGCAACCACCAGGCCATTTGAAATAGAATGTTTTTTTATACAAAAGTCTGACTGAAACTCTATCTACTTACTGACCTATCTACCTACTTATTCTGTGTGTGCATCTATACACACACGCAGACTCAGGGGAAACTTGCAGGAGCTGATTTTCTCCTGCAATGTGTGCCCAAGGGACTGAATGCAGGTGGTTAAGCTTTGCGGTGGCCAAGCTTCATGGCAAATACCTTTACCTACTGAGCCATCTTGCCAGACCTCATTTTGTTTTTGAGATGGGGTCTCACTATGTAGCCTAGGCTGGGCTGGAACTTGCAATTCATGTTCCAAGTTCTGGGATTATATACATGTAGCACCATGCCCAGTTTAGTTCATGTTTCAAACAAGACTTACTTTCTTGAACAATTCTGTTTTGTTAGTATTCCTAAATCTTTTGTTGTTGTCACATCAAGTTTCAATTTTTTTCTCCTACCTTATATTATCAACTGCTTTTGAAAAAAAAAAAAATTCCCTTTTGGGAAACACTCTTGCAGAGGACCAGGGTTTGATTCCCAGCACCAACATGGCAGCTAAGAACTCAGGAGACAGAGGCAGGAGGATCTCTGTGAGTTCAAGGCCAACCTGGTCTACAGAGTGAGTTGCAGGTCAACTAGGGAGACCCCGTCTCAAAAAAAAAGCCAGCTGTGGTGGTGCATGCCTTTAATCCAAGCACTTGAGAGGCAGAGGCAGGCGGATCTCTGTGAGTTCAAGGCCAGCCTGGTCTACACAGTAAGTTCCAGGACAGCTGGGGCTACAGGGAGACCCTGTCTCAAAAAGACCAAAAAACAAACAAACAAACGAAAAAACCTTTTGTGTAGTATATAGTGGGAATGGGTGTATACAGGTAGTATGCATGAGTACAGAGGTCAAAGATTAATGGAGATTGTCTTCACCGATCATTATACACCTTATTTTTTGATAGGGTATCTCATGAGCCTAGAGATCACCATGGTTAGACTGGCCAGCAAGCTCTGAGGAGCCCCTTGTCCCCACATCCTTAACCCACCCACCCCTACTCCAGTTACAGATGCACCCTGGCCCAGCATTTCCAGCTTTTATGTCACCATTAAGGACTCTAACTCAGGCCCACATGCTTTTGCAACAGCAAGCACTTTACTGACTAAATCATCTTGCCAACTGCAAAACTCCTCCTCTTATTCCTGACTTCCTGGTGTTCCAATCTGGAGCTGTGGGTCTCTTGGCCAGTGATACCACACTGCCTTTGAGTCTCTCCTGCACCTCTTTCCTAGAACCCATGACTCTTCTTTCTTCATTTTCTCTCATTTTATAGACATACAGCCAAGGGGGGGGGGCTATCCGGGGTGCTAAGTTAAGCATTAGATTCTTCAATATTTAAAAATGTGTTTATTCTTCCCATTTCATGGATACTTTAGGATGCACAACTAAAAGTCCAAACAGCTGAAGACCCTGCTCTTTTGCATTCCATCATCCAGTATTATGAGGAAAAATGTGATACAGCATGATCCTCCTTTTCTTTCTCTTAAAATTTTTTTAGGGTGTCCTCATCATTAAGTGACATACAACAGTGGTTGGTTCTCAGTGAACTCCATGTAAAAATGTGTGTCCATTCCAATTCTGGAAAACCTCTTCCTATTTTGCTACATTTACTTTATTGACTTTCCCTGAAAGACACACATGTTAGATCTCTGTAGTGACTTTATATATATTCCTTTTCTCTCAAATTCCTTTTTTTTTTTTTTTTTTTTTGAGAGAGGGTCTCCCTGTAGCCCCATCCTAGAACTCACTTTGTAGACCAGGCTGGTCTTCAACTCACAGAGATCTGCCTCTCTCTGCCTCCAGAGTGCTGCTGAATTCCTATTTTAAAAACAGTTCTTACATACATTATAAAATATTTCTTTTACTTTTGGGCTTCTTTTTCCCTCCCCATGTCCCTTTAAATATTTACAACTGCAGTAGTTTAAAAATATGTTCACAAATTTTTTGATGCTATTCCTTCAGGAGTAGATCCTAATTCCTCTCTCCTGAAAAATGAGCTGTATTTAGTAGTGTGCTTCTAAACTGCAGAGGTGATTGTGCACCTGCAGAGATGGAGTCATAGGACAGTAGAGGTTTCTTCTTGTTCCCTCCTTTAGGTCACTTTGAAGAAAGTTGGCTATGATGTCCTGAAACACTACACCAAGCTCTTTGGAAAGCCATGTGACAAGGAGATGAAGCCACCTGAGTAAGCACAGAGTGGGAGATTTATTATTCTCTGAGACTCCAGATCAAAACCACACAGCCAAGCTATTGTTAAGTTCTTCATTCACAAAATGATATGTATTTTTGTGTTGGGTCATTAAGCTTGGAGTAATTCATCACATAGCTAATAATTATTAGCATAATTAATATATAATTATTAATAATTAATAGCATAATAATTATTTACTATACTTAACAGTTTAAGTTTACTTCTGCTGTCTTTTTTCATAGGATCCTAGATTTCCTTTACAGTTAAATTTCTTTAATGTTCTCATATATTATCAAATTTAGAGGCATTTTTAAAAATTTATTAATTTTTATGTGTATGAGTATACTGTCTGCATGTAGGTTGGTGCACCTGTGCCGTGCAATGCCACGGAGGTCAGAAGAGGGCATCGGATTCCCCTGGAACTAGAATTAAAGACAGTTCTTAGCCAACATGTGGGTGCTGGGAATCGAACCCGGGTCCTCTCCAAGAGCAGTTGGCGCTCTTAACCACTGAGCCATCTCTCCAGCCCCTAGAGGCATTTTTTTTAAGCTCTTAGCTATTATCAAATGATCTTTCACTTCTTTTTTTTTTTTTGTCTTTTTGAGACAGGGTCTCCCTGTAGCCCCAGCTGTCCTGGAGTTCGCTCTGTAGACCAGGCTGGCCTTGAACTCACAAAGATCCGCCTGCCTCTGCCTCCCAAGTGCTAGGATTAAAGGCGTGCGCCACCACGCCCGGCTGATCTTTCACTTCTATGGTAGCTTTTCTATTTACTTTGTATTCTCTATTCCACTATTTAATATACCTTGGCATCATGTATCATCTTAGTTCTTGAGTCTAGTCAGATTTTGCTAATAAGTAATGATGTTTATATTTAAGAATAAAAAACTGCATATCTAACTTGGTATTTTTGTTGCTATGAAGAAATATTTCTACTGTACATATTCAACTTCTTCTTTCCCCTGAGTTCTCATTAATATTAAAAACAAATACCCAGGGACTCATATTAAAGAGTCTTCCTTAAAACCTATCTGAGGGCCAGCAAGATGGCACAGTGGGTAAAAGAGCTTTTTCGAAGTCTAACAACCTGAGTGTGATCCCAGGACCCACATGGTGAAAGGAGAGAAACAATTCCAGCAAGTTGTCCTCTGAGTTCCACATATGTGCTGTGGCAAGTGCCAAACCCACAACACAAAAAAATAAGACAAAAGCAATGAAATTTCTAAAATGTTAAGTATTAAAGCTCACCTGGAGCAGGGCATAGTGGAGCACACCTTTAATCCCAGAATTTGGGAGGCAGAGGCAGGCAGATCTCTCTGTGAGTTCAAGGCCAGCCTGGTTTACCTGGTACGTTTCAGGACAGCTGGGGCTACAGGGAGACCCTCTCTCAAAACAACAACAACAACAAACAAAAACCTATCTGGTGACTGTCCCTTGAGGAAAGCATACCTACCCTAGAGTATCTTATTTGTGGTGACTCCTGAGAAGACACACTCATGCGTTTACAGCCATGTTTTCATACCCATGCTGGAAGATGTGACTTTCTGCTGAGCACCTTTCTTTCTTAACCTTTGTGCTTAGGCCTCTATTAAAACAACTTTGTTAAAACTCCAACTTTGCTTCCTTGAAAAACAAAATACCTATCTGCCAATAGTTACCAGCCAATTTCCACAGGTCCTCTTACCTTTCTTTCATGTAAATGGTACAATCTCAATTTTTACTATTGTTGTTTTTCTGGGCAGGGTCAGACTGCTTAGACTGCCCTTGAACTTGGAATCTTTCTGCTTCTGCCTCTGCCTCTTGAGGCCTGTAATTCTAGGTGTATGCATCACACCCAATGACTACAATGTCAATTTTCATTTTGTGTTTAGGACTATTTCCCTAGGCAACTAATAAGTTGCAAAGGGCAAGCATTGGTGAATAATTAATATATGCTGACATCTAGCACAAAGTTAATGTCTTAAGAGCTCAGTAAGTATTTCCAGATGTAGGAAAACAAATTATTATTCAGCATAAGTTTGTTATGGATTGTATAATACTAAAATGATTAAATCACATTAAACTGGGACTCAGTATCAATTAAAGTCATCTACTGCTCATTCAGTGTGCTTGTTTTAAAATCTTGATACCAAGTTAAGTTGAACTATAGCACTGCTTACCCATATCATTCTCTTTCCCTCCTTCTTGGAAAACAGAGGCCATGAAATTCACAGGCAGGCATCCAGTGTCCGTTCCTTCATTTGCTGACCCACTCTGGCGCAACTTAGCAGAGTCCTGAAGCTCTGGACTCACAGATGAGGGTGTGGATAAGTACTTTGGGTGGCGCAGCTTTTGTATTTCCATGGCCCTGCCAACTGAACAGAAAGCAATGGTTAGTGGTCTGTGTTGCAAAACAGCTTTAGGGGAGGGAAGGGGAAAATGTAGGGGGTAGGAAAATATCTGAAAAAGTCTACAATTATTACACACGGCAAGAAACAGACACAAAGAGAAATGGAGGGAAGGAAGAAAAGAGGAAGGGAGGGAAGAGAATGGGAGAGAGAAAGAAGAGATGGGGAAAGGATAAGGAAGATGGGATGGAGCAAAAGAAGAGGAAGGAATGTTGAGAAAAGGGGAGGGCAATGGTAATGGAGACAGAGAATGCTGAGAGAGAGAGAGAGAGAGAGAGAGAGAGAGAGAGAGAGAGAGAGAGAGAGAGAGAAAGAGAGAAAGAGAGAAAGAGAGAGAGATGGAATTGTATCATTTATAAAAAATGACAGTGCAACTTTGATCTCTGTGAGTGCTTAGCAAGCCCCATTCCACTTTTCTCCCGAGTCACGATTTCATCATAATATGGGTCAGAGGCCATCCAGACCATCCCCATCCTGCTCATGACTCCTACTCATTCTCTTCAGTTTCCTTGAGAAACTGCAGACACTCAGATGATCATCCTCTGAGCCCTGTACATCCTCACATTGCTTTTTATACCCCAAATTTAAGCTTACCCTCCCAAATTTCTGAACTCTTTCTGCATCCCATGGAAGTCAGGGTCAACAACTGTAATTCTCCACTTCTCCCTCCTAAAGACTTCCCCTACATGTCTCAGTTTCCCAACTTGCATTACTGTATCTGCACAAGAGTTCCTCATGGTATGGACAACTTAGCATTATTGTTCCTTCATCCCAACATACCAATATTTCCAAGTATGAGACCATGTGAGAAGAGAAGCATGAGAAGACTAGTTACCTTTCCATATTATTACCATTTCTACTCCTCCCACAGCCCCTTCTAGTGGGCTGATCTCTATCCACTGAGGGCAGAGATGGCAGGATATCAGAAAACAAAGCACAGATGGAAATTGCAGAGCATGGAGAGAGGACACGACAACATGTTCAAAGAGATCAAATAAAGTATGGTGGAAAGATCCATGACCACTTTTGCATGTGTTTGTGCTCATGAGTGTGCAGGTGTGAATACGTGGAGGCCAGAAGACAGAAAACCTCAGGTTCTGTTCCAATTCCTCAGTCACTGTCCACCTTGTTTTTTTGTTTTTTTGGGGGGTCTTTTCGAGACAGGGTCTCCCTGTAGCCCCAGCTGTCCTGGAACTCACTCTGTAGACCAGGCTGGCTTTGAACTCACAAAGATCCGCCTGCCTCAGCCTCCCAAGTGCTAGGATTAAAGGTGTGCGCCACCACGCCCGGCTTCACCTTGCTTTTTGAGGTAGGGTTTCTAGCTAGCCTGGAACTCAATGGGTAGGCTAAGCTAGCAAGCTAGGGACCCAGCAGTCTCTGCCTCCCCAGTATTGGGGTTACAATTTCATAATACCACATTGGGCTTTTTTTTTTTTCCTTCAGTGAGGGTTATGTGATTGGACTCAGGTCGTCTTGTAAGTTTACAAATTGAACTATATCTCCAGCTTAACACTTCTTATAAAATTTAACAAACACAACTTTAATGCATATAAAATCAGAGGTAGTAATAGCAACACATATAAATAAGAGGTAGAGATAGGCATATGTCAAAACACTGGCATCAATGAAGATAAAATTATGATAATTATATAGCAACACAAGTACTTAGTTCAGAAAAAGTACTAGAGAGAAGGAAGCAAGGCACACTGGAGGTTCAGCACCATCAACTCCAGAGCAGCTTCCTCCATAATTCATCCTAGTCAAACAGATTCTCTGTGAAGATGGAATGGAGCAACATCTCCAACTCAACATACTTGCACTGTTGTCATGGCGGCTTGGTCTCCTTGGGGGTCCTAGAATGCTTGGGAATCCTCTTCGCTTCCCTTTTTCTTCGCCTTCTCTATCTTTCTTCATACTTTGCTGAAGTTGGGTACGATTACAATGAGGTAAGAGAAACCTAGTAAGTTTTTTGTTGTTTTCATATGCAGCAATGCAATTCTAATGGTTATCTGAAAGAAACTGGTTAAATACAAACAAAAGCACATATGCACATACATACACAACACTTGCTGGAGGCTGGCAAACTGTATTGTAAACCTCAAACTCAAAATGTCTTTATTTTTAAATATTTTATTTTTAATTATATGTATGTGTGTGCCCTCCTCCCTCTCTTTGTGTGTGCATCAAAGTGCAGTGCCCACAGAAGCCAAAAGAGGATATAAGATCCCTTGGAGCTGAAATTACAGGTGGTTGTGAGCTGCCTAATGCAGATGCTATACAGAAGAGCAGGAAGTGCTCTTAACTGCTGAGCCACCTTGCCAGCCTCTATTATTATTTTGTTGTAGAAAAAACATTTTTTTGATACTTGTCTCACGTGTAATCCAAGCTGGCCTTGAATTCCTGATCCTACTGGGTTTTTTTCCCCTCCCATCTAGGATTATAGGCCTATACCACCACTCAGCTTTCGAGATGTCTTTTCAATAAAAGTGATATTTTAAATTTATTTTTTATTTTCTTATGTGTATTAGTGTTTTGCTTGGATGTGTGTGCAATGTCTGAAGAGGTCAGAAGAGGATGTTGGATTCCCCTGGAAATGGAGTATGGACAGTTGTTAGCTTTTGTGTGGGTGGTGGAAACCAAACCCCAGTTCTCTGCAAGAGCAGCCAATACTCTTAATTGGTGAACCATTCTCTAGCTAAGAAATGATATTTTGACAAAATATTTGCCAAGAGACTATTCTACATCATTCATTCATCCATTCAACGTTTTCATATATAGAAGCACTATACTAAAAACTGGAGACATGGTAGTGAGAACATCCTGGTCTTCATAGCCTTAGAATCTAACAAATATTAAATACAACTAAATAATTACCAACTAAGCCAGGCACACAAAAATGAGTCTAAGACACTGACCGAGTTGTAGATGATGCTTTGTATAAATTACTACATTCACATTATTATCTAATAATAAGCTTGAATATATGGATTTCTCACTAGATGTTTTTAGTTTCTTGACAAGAGAGATCATGTCTTAGTTTCTTGACAAGAGAGATCGTGGCTTGGTAAACACAGACAAATGTGAACTACCCACTGTTACTATTCCAGTCTTACCTTGATTTTTGGAAGGAATCCAATCCGACCCCTCTTGTGCTCCAAGTTTCGTGGTTCTTTCACTTTTACCCCCAAATGCTTCATATACATGAGAATAACATACTGCATTGTGGAACTGAGGAGAAATGATTGAGTAACTAAGAGTTCTAGAGTGGGAGGGATGGTGAGAAAAAAAATCACCAAATGATTTCCCAAACCCCAATGCTGGAAATTAATCAAGGTGAAAAAATAAAGAACTATGTGTTCACTGCACATAGAAACAGATTCTATTCATATGACACTAGAATATTACTCATATAAAATACTGGCCACTAGAGGGAGACTACAGTCTACATTTGAAATTTAAAAAAATACACTGTTATTTAGATCTGATAGGAGAAAAGTTAGCGGGTTTTTTTTTGTTTTTTTTTTTTTAATTCTAGCAGGGGGAGGATGGTACATTTATGTTATATTACCTCTTTTCTTCTTCTACAGCCTGAGCAGTCATCCTAAAATGGAAATATTTTTAAATGAGATATGTAGGTTTGGAGCTGATATATAACTTAGTGATAGAGCGTTTGCCTACCACAGTACAAGACCCTGAGTTCAATCTCTAGTACCACCAAAAAATAAAAATAACAAAAATATAAAAGACACAGGTTGAATCAAAGATTTTCTATGAAATTCAAATCCCTGAAACAACAGAACTAAATGTTTTAAGTTTCATCTGTCATTTAGGATAAAATACTACAAAAACTTTAATCCCCAAAGAACCCACACCATTTCTCAGTCATGTTATTAATTGTACATAGTTTACAGCAAGAAATTTCCAAAGCCTATGTACTAAAACCAGTGAAAGTATTTACCTGATTTGGGAGTTATTCACTTACCAACACTCCAAAAAAGGAAGACAAGAACTTTAAAATATCAAGAAAAAGTTTGTTTCCTCAGTTTTAGGACAAAGTAAATAGTTCTAGATATTTGTAGCAGCCTAAATTTGTTCAGAGTACTTCAAGCAAAATTAGCATTTCTGGATGCACCTCTATTACTTACAACACTTCTTCAATTTTGGTAACAATCTGTTCTGCACATGCCCGCTCCTTCTCCAAAGTTACCCGGTCCTTGTCTCTCTCTGCATCAAGTTTAGTCAGCTCACTTTCAGCCAATGTCAGTCCCATGCTACGTTTCTGTCTAAAAGGATTAGGAAAAACAATCTCCTCAGATTGTGCTGCGGTACAATGCCTCAGACCCAAGATAGCATAGAGCAAACCATCTCCCTCTAAATGTTTTGACAATCTTAGGTACAAATTTCTAGGAACAGGCAAACTGTCACAGATTTCTACTTATGGGCTTAGTTAGTCTGGAATAGTAGAGAAAAAAAATTCTAGAGCTGATAAATGAAAAAAAAAAGTGTATACATGGGGTGTGGAACTTGAGAGGAATTGTTTGACACAAGGTATCACTATGTATCCCTGGTGGCCTGGAACTCACTATGAAGACCAGGCTGGTCTTGAACTCACAGAGATCCACCTGATTCTGCCTCCCAAATACTGGGATTTAAGGCATGCACTATCACATCTGGCAAAACACACCTTTTTTACTTATTTTTATCTTATTTGTAGGAGTGTATTCCAGGCATACATGTAAATACACCCACGTCCTGCAATGTCCATGAGGTCAGAAAAGGTGTTGGATTTCCTGGAACTGGAGTTATAGATAGTTGTTAGCTGCCATGTGGGTGCTGGGAATCAAATCTGTGTCCTTTTCAAGAGCAGTCAGTGCTCTTAACCACTGAGCCATCCCTCCAGCCAGAAAGACTCATTTAAAAAAATCATATTTTTTTATGGAGGTCAGTACAAGGAAGATCAAGACAGGAAGAGGTGCTTACTGGACCTCATCTGGTGACCATGGGAAGGGAAGAGCCCAGTGTGGAGCACAAGGGCAGGACTGATGGTTGTTTGGGCTTGCCAAGGAAGAGCCTTCAAACAATTCTTTAAAGAAAACATGACATCTTTCAGCCTAATAAAGAATAAAATAATAAATAAATAAATGAAATCATAAACTGAAGAAGCTAAAACCTATGACCTCATAGTCTTGATATATGTGTGGCATACATATATGCATATTTTGGAGTGATGTAAATTGGAAGGAACAACAACAAAAAAGACTGGGTCAAATAACTTGCTGAAACTGAACTTCTGCCTGAAACAGTAAATTTCCACATCGAAAATTTTAAGAGACTGAGAAAACGATGAAAAACATGCATGGCAGAATGCACGAGCTCTGGTGGGGTGGGGGGCAAGGGAGGGGGAATGGGTCTGGATTTGACTGGGAAATGGTGTATGAAATGCACAAAGCTTCAATAAAAAATTGGCTTTGGAAAAAATATATATCATGAGACTTTGCTAAGCAATAAATAAACAAACAAACAAACAAACAAACACATAAATTTTATACCAGGCATGGTGGCACATGCCTTTTATCCCAGCACTTGGGAAGCAGAGGCAGGCAGATCTCTGAGAGTTCAAAGCAGGCTTGGTCTACATAGTGAGTTCTAGAACAGCTGGGGCTACAGGGAGAGCCATCTCAAAAAAGACCAAAAAATAGCCGGGCGTGGTGGCGCATGCCTTTAATCCTAGCACTTGGGAGGCAGAGGCAGGCGGATCTTTGTGAGTTCAAGGCCAGCCTGGTCTACAGAGCGAGTTCCAGGCCAGCTGGGGCTATAGGGAGACCCTGTCTCGAAAAGACAAAATAAAAAACCAAAAAAAAATAAATAAATAAAATATGACAAAAGATCCTGGAAAAAAAGAAATTGAAGAAGATACAAGAAGATGAGAATATCTTCCATGATCCTGGTGTAATTATTAATAGAAACTCATTGGAAAAGTCATATAAAATACAAAAGAAAACAGAGAGCTAAAACAATTATAAGTAGAAAGAACACAGAGAGTGGTATCAAACTATGTGACTTCAAATTATACTGCAGAACCATAATGATAATGACAGCATTCTACTGGGACAAAAACAGGCATGTAGACCAATAGAACATTATTGTTATGTTTCTGTTTATCTGAAAACAACTATGTTGTTATAATGTAAATCTATCAAGGGGCTCTAGAATCCACCCACCACTTATTTTCAGACGCTGTAATTACTGTATATGGGTGGAGAGTATGTATCCATATTTTAGAGTAATATAAAATTAATGAAGGAAAATGTGAATTTATAAGCACAAAAAAAGACTGACAGAAAGATGCAGGACAGTTACGGCAGAATGCATGATCTGGTATGGGGTGGGGAGAAGGGAAAAGGGAATATGGCTAAACTGAATTGCAAAAAGATGTCCAAAATACACAAAACATCAATAAAAGCACACACAAAAAAAGAACAGAATAGAGGCCCCANAAAAAAAAAAAAAAAAAAAAAAAAAAATTAAAAGAATAGTCTATACTCTTAACCTCTGAGCTATCTCTCCAGCCCCCCAAAGACATTTTTTTTTTTTTTTGGTGTTTTTGAGACAGAGTCTCCCTGTAGCTCCTGCTGTCCTAGAACTCACTATGTAGACCAGGCTGGTCTTGACCTCACAGAGATCCACCTGTCTCTGCCTCCCAAGTGCCAGGATTAAAGGGCGTGTGCCATCATGCCTGGCTTCCAAAGACACATTTTTAAAGGAATGAATGAAATTAGCATGGACACAGCATTGAGCTCACATCCTGAAAGTGCATGAATGGAGACTATGGACTCACTATATAAATCAGGCTGGCCTTGATCTCACAGAGATCCTCCTTCCCCTGCCTCCCAAAAGCTGTGATTAAAGGTAGAGAGAAGACTATATGCTTTCCCTAGTGCTGAGTGAAATATTTGTATGTAATATTTTCCTATTTAAAAAAAAAAAAAACTCAGAATGAGCATGTCAAATTTTATCTAACATCAAACTTACCGAAAATCTTCCAAGTGCCTCTGAACTTCTGGGTGGACTCTTTCTTGCATAGTTTGGATATAGTGGCGATGCAGATCCTCAGGAATAAGCTCAGGTCTTCTCTTTTCTGCACAAAGAAAAGGAATTATTTGATCTAAAAATATGTTCTATAAAACATACAGCAATGCTATGTGGTACAAATTTAACTTGGAGTACACCAAAGAGAAGTTATTTAATTCAGTTCATGCATTTTATGTTAGAATGCAGATTTCAATTTTTTAAAATGTACTACAGATTCTCCTGTTGTGATTCAGGTGATTAAAGCAGTCTGATTAAACTGATTAACAGATAAAACATCAGAACTGAGGTGAGCTTCACTTCTATGGAGATGGAATTCTCTGGATCCTGGTGCTCCAAACTTACCTAGATCTACAGCTATTTCATCAGGAACAGAAACTTTCAGGTGCTAAAATAAAAATTAAACCAGCATTAGTAACTTTGGTGATACATATAAAAACTTGTATAAACCCAAAGGACAGAGCTTTGAAATCTATTCTTACAAGCACATTTTACAATGCAAGCTCATAGCCCTGGAATGTTCTAGTGTTTAAACATAATAAGCTCTTTTCACCATATTAAGCTATGAAGGAAACATCCAGCTCTTTTACTAGACAACAGAATAAATGCTTTAGTTATTGTTCTTCATTATATTGGCATTGGTCAATACAATCATTATACATTATTTAAATTAACACACATAAAACCTAAACTACCCTGTATATTACACAGGTAAAATGAACTTATATGTAAGAATGATTTTATGACTGAACCTTAAATTTTCATCTAGAAGACCATGTTGTTTTCTTTTCTTTTTTTTTTTTTTTTTGGTCTTTTCGAGACAGGGTCTTCCAGTAGTCCGAGCTGTCCTGGAACTCACTCTGTAGACCAGGCTGGCCTTAAACTCACAAAGATCCGCCTGCCTCTGCCTCCCGAGCGTTAGGATTAAAGGCGTGCGCCACCACACCTGGCTCAATTATTTTCTTATGTAAAATTTTAAAAATTCTCAGTAGTTATATTCCCAATGAAAAAAAACTGGTTGTCATGTTGAGTTTTTGAGTTTTAAATCTCCAGTAATCATTTGCAGTTCCTGCTATAGAACTAAGGGGGCTTAGAATTTATTTCTTTTCAGCTTGAATTTCTCCCATAAAAATGCAGTCTCTGGTTTTCACCCATCATTTTGACAGAAGACTGTATTATTCTGTACTCTGCCATGCTTACTCTATTATATACCAACTAAAGTCATCTACTTCCTGAGTTCAACAATTCCTACAAAGATGTGAAATTTTAAATTTAAAGCCACAACTAAAAAATCATGAGATTGCTTAATTGACTTATTTATTTGTTTGTTTATGGTGTATGTAAACATCTGTGTGGGTAACGTGCTTGCCCATGTATGAAGGCCAGAGGTCAATGTGAGGTGGCTTCCTCAATCATTCTCTACCTTCTTAAAAATTTTTTTTTAATTACTCTTTATTTTATGTGTATGAGTGTATTGCCTGCATGTGTCTAGATGCACCCACCCATGTCCTGCAATGCCCATGGAGGTCAGAAGAGGTTGTTGGATCCTCTGTAACTAGAGTTATGGATGGTTATTAGCCACTATCTAGGTACTAGGAATCAAACCCAGGTCACAAGAGCAGTCAGTGCTCTTAACTGCTGAGCCATCTCTCTAGTTTTTGTTTGTTTGTTTGTTTTTGATAGGGTCTCACATTGTACCTGGAACTTGTTGATTTCCCCTAGGCTGGGTGGTCAGGAAGCTCGTAACATCCTCCTATCTCCATTTCTGCCCTCCCAAGGCTAGATTACAAATGTGCTCAACTATGCCTGGCTTTTTACATTGGTGTCAAAAATTCAACTTGGGTATTCATGCTTTTGTGGCAAGCACTATCTAGTGAGTTCTCTCCAGTCTCTTATGTTCATTTACAAGAGTGAAATGACAAGGCATATCAATGGTTGTCTGTAATACCAACACTTGGGAGTCAAGAGATGGGAAAATCCCTGCCTGGGCTACACAGTAAGACCCTTTTTTCAAGGAAAGGAAAAGAAATGAGAGATAAGAAAGGAGAAGACATTTCTAGCAAGAGCAAAATACATGGAGCCAGCCATGGTGCTGCATGCCTTTAATGCCAGCACTAAGGAGGTAGAGGCAGGCAGATCCCTGTGAGCATGAGGCCAACCTGGTCTACAGAGTAAGTTCCAGGTCAGCCAGGGCTGCATAGTGAGACTGCGTCCCAAAAAGAAAAAATATATATGGGCTAGAGAGATGGCCTAGCGGTTAAGAGCGCCGACTGTTCTTGCAGAGGACCCAGGTTCGATCCCCAGCACCCACATGGCGTCTGAGAACTGTCTTTAACTCCAGTTCCAGAGGGATCTGACACTCTCTTCTGACCTCCGAGGCATTGCACAACATGGGTGCACAAACCTACATGCAGACAATACATTCATATAAATAAATAAATAAATAAATAAAAACTTACTGGTTTAAAAAAAGAGAATATATGGGTGGGGATATAGCTCAGTAATTGAATGCTTGCCTAGTATAGATAAAATATGGATTTAATTTCCAGCACAACACAAACTTGTGCATATGGTTATAAATGAAATAATTACAACCTGTCATATAAAAGAATAATTGCAAATTAATAAAATCTTCTTATAATTTAATGTTGATACAGATCATGAGCAGCAAGATATAAAGTTTTGACTTAGTTTGAAATTCAAAAGAAAGGGCAGGGTACACAACTTGATAAAATATCTGGTATTAGTTCCCTTCCCTCTACTTTAAATTTTTCCAGACAACCAACAAGGCCAGGTCTGGAGAGAAGAGGCAGTGTTAAGAGTGCCTTTTGATCTTCCAGGGACCTAAGTTCAGCTCCCAGCAGCCATGTTGGACTGCTCACAGTTCCAAGGGATCTAATACCTCTTCTGGCCTCTATAGGAACCCACACATACATGTAAATAAAAGAGAAAATAAACAACAGCATGGTCTTCTGCTAAAAAAAGGCTAGGAGAAGAAATTACAGAGAACTACAATGTGAAATGACAAGGGCTGGGCATGTGGCTAAGTTGACAAAGTACATCCTGGATGCATGAGGCCACGGGTTTTACCCTAGAACCACATAAAATCAGGGGTGGCAGCACTTGCCTTTAATCCTAGCACTGAGAGGCAGAGGTAGGAAAATAGGGAGTTCAAAGTCACCCTTCAGCTACATACAGAGTTCATGGCTAGCCAGAAGCACTGTGGGAAAAAAACGGGGGTGGGGTGGGGTGCTATGAGGTGGGGTGCTATGAGGTGGGGTTGCGGTGATTACAGTTGAGGATCAGATGTAAAAGTGCTTGCTAAGAAAGCATGAGGAGCTGAGTTTACATAATATTTTTTAATTTATTAATTTTTTTTTTTATGTGTAGGAGTGTACTGTCTGCATGTAGGTTGGCGCACCCATGTGGGGCAATGCCGCAGAGGTCAGAAGAGGGCATCGGATTCCTCTGGAACTGGAGTTAAAGACGGTTCTTAGCCACCATGTGGGTGCTGGGAATCGAACCCAGGTCCAACTGCAAGAACAGTGGGTGCTCTTAATCGCTGAGCCATCTCTCCAGCCCCTGAGTTTACATAATTTAAGCCAGTCAAGAGTAATCAAAAACTGAGACAGAATACAAGTGTTCAAAAACATGATACATGTCAACAACACAGTTGGGAAGATTAGAAATCAAAAGCCAATAAAGGCAATGAGGGTTCTAAAAGAAAAATAATATGAACTTGGCAACTTACAGCAGATCGATCCAGGAAGAACTGATGAAACTCAAGGAAGACACGGCGAGTTTCCTTGGAATTGGTCTGTTTATACAGGTCTGAATAGAGATAACAAAGCTGTCATAGAGAAAGAAATGGAAAAGACAAAGTGAAAAAGAAAATACAGAGCAAGTAATAACATTTAGAGACCTACTTATTTTACAGATAGGAAAAGTTCTCCAGCATAGGAATCAACAGGAAGATGCTGAATCAGATAACTGCAAAATATATTACCAATGTTGCAGGGTCAAACTGTGAAACTACATGGTGTAAGAAAACAGCCAAGTGGGCAGGGCGTGATTTTAGTAGTTCAATACTCTGGAAACAGCTGCACTGCCCATTGATCTAGAGGAAGAAATAATTATATATCAGTAACTTTGACATATAAATACAAAATGCAGTTCAACTGAATAGCTATCCAGATTTCACTTTGACCTCCTATGTTTTGAATCTGGAATGTCCTCAATGGAACATGTGTTACAAAGCTTTAGTTCCCAACTGGAGGTGCTGCTGAGAACTGTTGGAAACTTTAGGAAGTGGAGCCTAGCTGGAGGAAGTGGGTCACTGGAGTTGCCTGTAAAGGGTATGTGTTCTCCCCACCCCCTATGTAGGAGGAGTTTTCCCCTAATAATGAAACAACTGTTTTGTTCTGTTTATTTCTTTTCCTTTTGAGCCAACAGCTGAAATGGCAGTGGAAAACTGAGCTGTGTGATTTTAAGACAACTCCTAGAATAGCTGTATAATCCCCAAGTACTCTGAAGATATACAGATAACAGTAACAAACATGAGGTAAATCAGCATTACAATTTCTATGTAATTTTCCACATCTAGATAAATTAAAGTGGAAAGTTAAACTAAACCAGAACAGTTTGCCAGAGTAAGTCACTTCCTTAATCATCCTAAAGGCCCAACATTATCCCAATTATCAAAACAAAGATATCACAAAAAAGAACTATATACAGATTTTATTTTAGTTTTTATTTTATTTTGGTCTTTAGTCCCAGCTAGCCTGGAGCTTGCTATTGGAGTCCCAGGCTGGCCTTGAACTCACAGAGATCTGCCTGCCTCTGTTGCTCAAGAGCTGGGATTAAAGGCGTGAGCCATCATGCTCAGCCCAATATTTCTTTTTTTAGCCAATGTTTTATTGAAGCTCTGTGCATTCATATAAATCAAATTACATTACAAATCAAATCTAGACCCGTGCCCCACTCCTTCCCCCCAACCCCACCAGAGCTCATGCATTCTCCCAAACATGTTTTTCATCTTTTTCTCAGTATGTCTCAAAATTCTCCATGCAGAAGTTTACTGTTTCGAGCAGAAGTTTACTGTTTCAAGCAGAAGTTAACCATTTCAGTCAGTTCTTTGATGTAGACTTTTCTGTTGTTGTTGCTGTTATTCCTCCCAATATCCATCACTCCAAAATATGCACATATGCATGCCACATATATCATAGGTTTTAGCATCTTTAGCTTATGATTTTTTTTTATTAGGCTGAAAGATGTCATGTTTGAAGTCTCCTCCTTGTCAAGCCCAAACCACCATCAGTTCTGCCCTTGTGTTCCACACTGGGGTTTTCCCTTCCCATGGTCACCAAATGAGGTCCAGTAAGCACCGCATCCTGTCTTGATCTTCCTGTATTGGCTCCATGATACAGCCTGGGTAGTCCAACAATGGCAGTCTATACTCTGAAGAAGTGAAAACCCCGGTAGCAGCTCAGTCCACAAGTTGGATGTCTAAGCAGTTCCCATCTGGCACTGAAGGTTTGGAGAATTCTCAGAGGGACATGAGTCTTCAGTCCATATTGGAAGGTTGAAAAGCTGTGTCTTCTCACATCTTTGAAGGATGGCAAAAGCAGTGGCAGCCACGAGGTAGCTGTACTTGCCAGTAAGACAGGCAAAACAACTGTGCTCTTTTGTTTTTTTACTAAGATCCCAAGTTTTATACCTGAAGTACAATTTTTCAGGCCTTACTATTTATTTCTGGTTATATTTTACTTTTGGATGTTTAAGGCAACACAGTTAGCCCAGATTAACCAAGGTTTTTGTTTTCTCAAGGTCAGTTGAGGATCTGGTCCTCATGGGTCACTCAGGTTTTTTTTGGGGGGGTGGGGGGAGCCCTTGGCTCCTTTTGATTTTTCAATCACCAGTTCCATCCACTCAAGGACAAAGTCTTGCTAGATCAGGCTTCCCTCTTTGAAGCATGAGCTGACTTTCCTCTTTATTGACTGGACACTGGCTAAAGTTCAATTAGTGGCTCTCCAAGACATCCCTGCACAGGAAGACTGGGGACTCACATTTGCAGGACATTTCAAGGCATGCCCCCATGCATAGTCCCCTGGGACTTAGTTGACCTCTAAGGGCAAGGAACAAAGTTAGCCCTTTAAGACCCTCGGCCAAATTGGTATGAGTATTAAGTATGGTCGCTAAGCATCCAGAAAGGCTAAGTTACAGCAGCCTGAAACTCTTTTTTTTTTTTTTCACATAAATTTATTTATTTATTTATTTATTTATTTTTAACAAATCTCGACCCGTGTTCCCGCCCATTCCCCTACCCCACCAGAGCTCATGCATTCTGCCAAACATGCTTTTCATCTCTTAGTCTTTCTCAATATTTTCCATGGGGAAGTTGACTGTTTTGAGCAGAAGTTCACTGTTTCAGTCAGTTCTTTGATGCA
>VZQC01005780.1:4814800-4873189 GCA_009823505.1 Rhizomys pruinosus | reverse complement strand
TTATTTATTTATTTATTTTTATGTGTATGAATGTATTGTCTGCATGCAGGTCTGCGCACCCGTGTCGTGCGATGCCGCGGAGGTCAGAAGACGGTCTCGGATTCCCCTGGAACTGGAGTTCTCCTGGAACCGGAGTCACAGACGGTTCTCAGCCGCCATGTGGGTGCTGGGGATCGAACCCGGGTCCTCTGCAAGAGCGGTCGTCGCTCTTAACCGCTAGGCCATCCCTCCAGCCCCACTAACAACTATTTTTAACTCCAGTTCCAGGAGATCCAATACCTTCTTCTGACCTCTGTGGGCAGTGCATGACATGGGTACATCTACAAACATGCAGACAACACACTCAAGCATGAAAAATGGAATATTTTTTAAAGTTAAAAAAAAAATCATATTCACTAACATTCACTCCCCAAATTAAATGAAATATTCAAGTACAAATGGAAGTATCCAAACACCTGCAGTCTGCAAAGTAATTTCTATTGGTCAAAGCTAAATAAAATAAACAATGAACTCAGGGATTTTTTTTTTTAAGATGTAGCTTGAAATCCTTACAAGTATTATTTTAACTTCTAAAAAGAGTTTGTTTTTATAACAAATCAAACATTTTAGAAAGATAATACTTTTTTCCCCCACTTTGGTCTTTTAGAGACAGGGTCTCCCTGTAGTCCCAGCTGTCCTGGAACTAGCTCTGTAGACCAGGCTGGCCTTGAACTCACAGAGATCCGCCTGCCTCTGCCTCCCAAGTGCTAGGATTAAAGGTGTGCACCACAACACCCAGCTTAATACTTTTTTTAGAGAGTGTTATTACCTACCTGTTCATGTTCAGTACCAAAATCATCATCCTCTGCTCCAATAATATGAGGTGCTACACGGGTGGAGGGGCTCCCGATAAGTAACTGGGTGTCCTATTAACATTCAAAGAAAAAAATAGAAAAATTATCTGATAGTCAAAGGCAGAGATAGAATAAGAACAAACCCACCTATTTAAAGATGTGGTTTGCTGGGTATGGTAGCCTACAATTGTAACCCCAACATTAAAGTAGCAGAAGCACAGGGCTGCCACAAGTTTGAGCCAGCCAGGGCTACAAAGTGAGACCCTATTAACAAAACAAAATAAAACAAAACAAATATATGGCTCATTTCATCACTGGCATTTTAAAAAATATTATTTTTTATTTTATGTGTATAACTATATTGCCTGCATATATTTAAGTGTACCCATGTTGCACAATGCCCACAGAGGTTAGAAGAGAGTATTGCATTCCTCTGGAACTTGAGTTATAGATAGTTGTTCTCTGCTATGTGGGTGCTGGGAAGCAAACCCAAATCCCAGATCCTCTACAAGAGCAGTGCTCTTAACCACTGAGCCATCTCTCCCGGGCTCTGGCTTTTTTTTTTTTTTAAATGTCCTTAGTACGCATTTGAGTTTCAAAGTATTGGCTCTCAGAATTTCAGAAGTTGGTTGAACCAATATTGTATAGAAAATGACAAGGGCCCTGGGGCTGGAGAGATGGCCTAGCGGTTAAGAGCACCAACTGCTCTTGCAGAGGACCCGGGTTCGATTCCCAGCACCCACATGGCGGCTGAGAACCGTCTTTAGTTCCAGTTCCAGGGGAATCCAACACCCTTCTCTGACCTCCGTGGCGTTGCTCCAACACGGGTGCACAGACCTACATGCAGACAGTACATTCATACACAGAAAAATAAAAAATTTAAAAAAAAATGACAAGGGCCCTGTTTTCTTTTTTTTTTTTTTTTTCTGTCTTTTCGAAACAGAGTCTCCCTGTAGCCCCAGCTGTCCTGGAACTCACTTTGTAGACCAGGCTGGCCTTGAACTCACAAAGATCCACCTGCCTCTGCCTCCTGAGTGCTAGTATTAAAGGCGTGCGCCACCACGCCCGGCTTGGCCCTGACTGTTTCTTGAAGCAGAAGGAGGGGTATCAGTACTTTCCTAAAAATAATAATCTATAAAAATAGTAAACTATTTTTCTTCACCACACCTCTGGTCATATGATTCTTATACATTTTTAAGTATTTTAATTGTAATTCCCACACGTGTATGCCTTGTTATGGAAGGACATAAATGGGCTTACTTTCTTTTTTCTGTTGTTGGAATCAAAGCATGGGCCTTGGTCAGGTTGGCTAGGGCTGTATTAGTGACTGATCCAATTCTGCCTCTACTGTTAAAAAAACTGCTCTTTTTATTTTCTTTAATCTCAAGATTTCAATGTTTAATAATAGAGTAACAAGAGAAATGTATATGCAAAGATGGTCAAATTTTAATTTTATAACTTAGTGTCTCTGACTATTCAAATATTGCTAATAATCAGTAACATCACTAAATTGTGTTAAATATTTTTTTCTGTTAAATCTTTTTTTTTTAGTATAAACTTCAAAAAAAGTCTGGCTACCTGAATTCAATCCTAGAACCCACATAAAGTAGAAGGGAAGAACCAATTCCACAAAGCTATCCTCTGACCTCCCTATGCATGTCATGGCATAGACATTTTAAAATACTTATTTCTTGATTTTTATTTTATGTGATGAGTGTTGTGTCTGTATGCGTGTAAGTGCACCACGTGCATGCAATTCTATGGAGGCCAGAAGAGAGTGAAGGCTCCACTAGAACTGAAGTTAAGGACAGTTGTTATCTACCATGTGGGTGTTGAAAATTGAACCTGGGTCTTCCTAAAGAACAGAAAGTACTCTTAAATTTTTTTTTTTTATTAATTTTATTTATTTCTGTATGTGTATGAATGTACTGCCTGCATGCAAGTCTGTGCACCCGTGTCGTGCAATGCCGCGGAGGTCAGAAGAGGGTCTCGGATTCCCCTGGAGCTGGAGTTCTCCTGGAATTGGAGTTTCAGACGGCTCTCGGCCGCCATGTGGGTGCTGGGGATCGAACCCGGGTCCTCTGTAAGAGCAGTCGGTGCTCTTAACCGCTAGGCCATCTCTCCAGCCCCAAGAACAGAAAGTACTCTTAACCACTGAGCTATTTCACCAACCTTAAATAAAATTTTAAGATCTTATTAAAGAATAAGTAAAATCCAACAATTGCATTTCTTTTTTTTAATATTTTTTAAATTAATTTATTTATTTTCTATGTGTATGAATGTACTGTCTGCATGTAGGTTTGTGCACCTGCGTCGTGCAATGCCTCAGAGGTCAGAAGAGGGTGTTGGATTCCCCTGGAACTAGAGTTCTCCTGGAATTGGAGTTATAAACGGTTCTCAGCCGCCATGTGGGTGCTGGGGATCAAACCCGGGTCCTCTGCAAGAGCAGTCGGCGCTCTTAACCACTAGGCTATCTCTCCAGCCCCCCAACAATTACATTTCTAAGTAGATACTCAAAAGAATTAAAATCATCATTTACAGCAGCCAAACAGTAACAACTATCCACTGCCAGATGTTACTCGGTAGTCACTCACCATCATCACAAGTATACAAAGTGAAAAACAGAAGGCAAAGAAAATACTGCAAATAAATAAATAAATTAAATTTAAAAAGAAAATAATTACTGCATGGGCTTCATACTCACACTGTCCTGAACCGATTCACTTTTCTCCAGAGTTTCTTCAAGATAAATCCTCTCCTTCAGGGTACTCTTAGGACTCTAATAAAAATAGAATAGATACATACATTTATCTTTAATTCACCACAATAATCTCCCAACAGGGCATAAGGAAAATCAATGTGTGTGTGCTGGGGGGGGGGGTCCTAACTTTCTTATCTATACTTAAAACTAAATATCTTTCATATAATGCCTGACTTTCTTCCTGACTTTGGGAAGCCACTTATTCCCTCAGACTTTCCATTTAATATTAATAAGCAATATAGAACCAATAAGAGTTTTATCTAATCTTCAGGCCTGAGGATCGCCCTACTGAATAACAATGCAAAGTATATTCCACACCTCAAACTCATTATTCAATTCAAACTCTAACTTTATCCTTCCTTCTTAGCCTAAACTATCCTTTCTCCCAGTGACAAAAATTTAGTAACTGAGAATCTATGACTCACCTTATTATCTAGGAATTCAAAACTATTACAAATATATACACTCACACACCCCTCAATGGTCATTTTTTGAGTCCCTTAGAGTATGAACTGAGAAGAATGAGGAGAAGCATTTATCCTGTATGGTGTACAGTTATTTTTTCAGACTGGAAGGAGCAGGGCAGCTACCAAGGCTCAGCAAACTCAGAAGAAACAACACTTGAGGGGACCCTGCATGAGGATATATCACCACAACATCAATTGCAGGGACCTAGGCATAACTCTATCTGGTGTAGCTGCTTGCAAACTGTGCAGGGAACTCCAACAATATGCTTTCTCTGGTCTGTCACTGCCCTCTCTATCAGGGATGAGTAGAAACAATGCCCGACACATTGTATCATAACACCACATTTCCTTCTATAAGCAAATTTTGCCTTAATAACTAGCAAAGGAAATCTTTCTCTTCAAAATAATTTAATCTAGGCCAGCTGTGGTGGTGAACACCTTTAATCCCAGCACTCGGGAGGCAAAGGCAGGCGGATTTTTGTGAGTTCAAGGCCAGCCTGGTCTACATAGTGAGCTCTAGGTCAGCTGGAACAGAAAGGGAGACACTATCTCAAAAAAAAAAAATTAATAATTTCATCTAATAAATAATGACAAAATTAAAACATTCTTTTAGCTGGGCGTGATGGCACATACCTCTAATCCTAGCACTTGGGAGGCAGAGGTCGGCGGATCTCTGTCAAGGCCACCCTGTTCTAGGCCAGCTGGGGGGCTACAGAGAGACCCTGACTCAAAAAGACCAAGAAAAATTTCTTTTGAAACCTCTCATTAAATAATAGATCTGGGAATTCTGACCATGAGTAGGATGTAAAAACAATTACATAACAGACCGATGGGGAATTTTATAATGAAAAAAACCACACTGCTATTATCTGAATACTTAAACAACCAGACACCTTCTTGTACAATAGTGAGAGGGACACAGTACCATCCATGAACTGTTCTAGCCAAACAATAAATATCAAAGGTTAATCTGATCAAGACTCTAGATCTAACTCTTAGTTTTCAGGAAATAAAGATAAAGGAACAGATTATATAACACCATGAAAAGACTATTGGAAAGTGGGTTAACTGTATTTATGACCCTGATTTTTTAAAGCAAAAGAATACAAAGAAAAGGCTGAGAGAAGGAGGGGGGAAAAAGGGAGGTCATTATACAGAACAGAGACTTATAATGAATGTCTTATCAACCAAGGCAGTATAAATACCTCTCCTGGATCAGGATCCAAATAAATTAGGAAAGGATGCAGCTCAGTAGTAGAGTCTAACATCCCAGGCCCTGGGTTTGATCCCCAGTATCACAAAACAAAGTAGAAAAAGATCCTTATAAGACTATTAGGGTAATCAAACTATATTTGAAAAATATTAATTTATAAGGTTTGATATTATTATAGTCATATTTTGAAACAGCTCCTCTGTAAAGGCACATTAATGACATGAAGTCTTGGATATGTAGAACAGACAAAGCAAGTTTGAGCACAAGCTGATAACTACTGACTATAAGAGGTATGACAGGGGGCTGGAGAGATGGCCTATCGGTTGAGAGTGCCCACTGCTCTTGCAGAGGACCCGGGTTCGATCCCCAGCACCCACGTGGCAGCTGAGAACCGTCTGTAACTCCAATTCTAGGAGAACTCCAGTTCCAGGGAATCTGACACCCTCTTCTGACCTCCGCAGCATTGCACGACATGGGTGCACAGACCTACATTCATACAAATTAATTAATTAGTTAGTTAGTTAGTTAGTTAGTTAGTTAGTTAGTTAGTTAAAAAAGAGGTATGACAGGGATCATTAAGCTCTCTATTTTTTTAACATATGTTAATTTTTCAAAATAAATTAAAAAAAGAAAACCAGGGACAGATGCTCTGAGTTTTAGATGATGATGTCTGATCAAGTCACTTCTGAGAAAACTGGTTTGTAACATTCTTTTAAGCCTATACCAATGTAAGCAAGAGAACAGGTTTGGTTTGGTTTTGTTTTTTATAATTTTAAAAAATGTTTTATTTATTCATTTATTTATGTGTATTAATGTATTGTCTGCATGTAGGTCTGTGCACCCATGTCGTGCAATGCCGCAGAGGTCAGAAGAGGGCGTCAGATTCCCCTGGAACTGGAGTTCTAGAACTGGAGTTACAGGCGGTTCTCAGCCACCATGTGGGTGCTGGGGATCGAACCCAAGTCCTCTGCAAGAGCAATCGGCGCTCTTAACTGCTAGGCCATCTCTCCAGCCCCTGTTTTGTTTTTATTAAATAACAATACCATCACAAACACCAGCAGGGCATTATTTTACAAAACTAAGAATGTCTGGGGAGATGACTCAGTGGGTAAAGTACTTGCTGTACAACCAGACTTCAGTCTGGATCACAGAGTCTGGTCCAGCATTTATGTAAAAAGCTAGGGACAGTACTTCTCTACCCCCAGCACTGGAAAAGATAAAGTGGATCCTGGGAGCTTGCTGACTGACTGGCCTAGCACATTGGAGAGCTCCACATTCAATGAAAGACTGTCTCAAAAAACCAGGTGGAGGGGGCTGGAGAGATAGCCTAGCGGTTAAGAGCACCAACTGCTCTTGCAGAGGACCCAGGTTCGATCCCCAGCACCCACAAGGCGGCTGAGAACCGTCTGTAACTCCAATTCCAGGAGAATTCCAGTTCCAGGGGAATCAAACACCCTCTTCTGACCTCTGCGGCATTGCACGACATGGGTGCACAAACCTACATGCAGACAGTACATTCATACACATACAAAAATAAATAAAATTTAAAAAAAATTAAAAAAAAAAAAACAGGTGGAGAGCAACAGAGGAAGACTCCCAGTCTTGGTTTCTGGCCTCCACATGGGTGCACACATGAACATGTATATATGTATACAGATGTATGTATATACACATGTATGTATGTATATACATATGAGGGGATTGAAACCCAAAATTTCTGACTCAAAGAATGGTAGCTCCAAACTTACTGCAGTACAATTCAAAAGTATATGGGATTCTATAAGTTGTTTTTAGATTTAAAAGGACACTTGTGGGAATTAAATGAGTTTGCTATGTGTTCAGTATCTGGACTTTTAGCATTTCTCACAAATTCTGCTAATATTCATTCATTTATTTGGCCTTAGTTTCTTCACCTATACAATGGTAATACTGCTTAAGATATTGTGAGAATAAAAATATCTTAAATCATTAGTATAACCTCTGGTACAAAGTAAGTATTCAATAAATGGTAACTGTTAACCATTTAATCTAAAGTTAAACATTTAACCTCCGTTAAACTCCCATTATGCCAAACAAGTCCCCTTTTGTTATAAATCTGTCTCTTTATTCTAATTTGTGTTCTACACAGACATGTTTCTGATGGTACCTCTTTTTTCTACATGATAAAGCCTAAATACCTTAATAATTTTATTGTTTATTCTAATCCCTATCAATTATGTGTCATAATTTATTGTAATGCCTAATTCTATATTCACCATATATATAGCATATATATACCATGTTATATAGCCATATTTTGAAAGCACAGGTTTTTATTGTAACATTACTTAATATAAAATTCAAATTTCTCATCCATATTACCTGTTCTGATCACCTGCACTCAGGAAACATAACATCAGAGAACCTGCTCTCCAGGAGATTCCTTAAGCACCAAAAGCAGCACTACATGAGAAATCAGATGTGTGGAAGGTTCCCAGAGGAAGCACTGCCAGGACATGTAGAAGATGTCCTTTACAGCCTGTACTCAAGTCTGTTTCATTTTTCTCTCTAGCCTTTTTCTCATAATCCTAACATGCCAGGTTGGTCTAAAACTTTCATGCTCTTCAAAAATGTTATGTTTTCATGCCTCAATGCCTTTGTTTATATTTAGAGTTGATACTTTGGAGCTAGGTGGAGATAGATCACTTTCTGCATAACATTTTTTTTTGCGGGGGGGGGTGGTCTGCCTGCCTCTGCCTCTGCCTCCTGAGTGCTAGGATTAAAGGAGTGCGCCACCATGCCCGGATGACTAAATTTACAATCAGTGAACTCCCTTTGGCCTGATTTTTCTTTTGTAAAATGACAATGACAATACTTCATAAAGATTTTTTTTTAAGAACTAAGATTTAAAGTTAAAAAAAAAAAACCACAGCATATGTTATAATGCCTGATAAATGTTAGTGTGCAGGATAGCTTTAGTTATCAATTTGACAGAACTCAATTGGGGAATTGCTTGGATTGGCCTATGGCCCATGTCAATGGGGCACTGTCTTGATTCTTGAGCAATATGGGAGAGCTCAATCTTGTGGGTGGTGGCACCCAAACCAGATGGTCCTATATTGTATAAGAAAGCAGGCTGAGCCCTGGCCAAAGAAGCAAGCCAGTAAGCAGTGTTCCTCCATGGTCTGTGCTCCAGGTTCCTGCCCTGAGTTCCTGCCTTGGCTTCCCTTGATGATGGACTGTGCTAGTAAGCCAAATAAACCCTTTTCTCTCCAAGTTGGTTTTCGTCAGTGTTTTTATCACAGCAGTAGAGAAGCTAACAAGAACAGTTAGCTATTGCAATTTTTCTTGAGTCAAAACTGGAATTTTCCACTAGAACCTTTAAGGCCATCATGAAGCTCCTACCATTATCATCATTATCATCATCATCATCTTTTTTTTTTTTTTTTTTTTTTTTTTATTTTTGAGACAGGGTCTCCCTTTTAGCCCCAGCTGTCCTGGAACTCACTCTGTAGACCAGGCTGGCCTTGAACTCACAAAGATCCGCCTGCCTCTGCCTCCCAAGTGCTAGGATTAAAGGCGTGCGCCACCACGCCCGGCTGCCATCATCATCTTAAAAAAAAAAAAATGTTCTCAAATTTCCCTTTCATGAAATCTGAATCACTGAGCCAAGCCTTAAAAAGGTAGTCTAAATAATGGCTTAGACCATGGCTCTTGTTTTTTTCTATAATGTTCAGTAAGACAGAAACATTACACTGTTCACCAGCATCCGTGTGTATGTAACAGAAGCCACAAGAAGTATCACCTCTTCTACATATACTGCATCCTAATTTCTGATCCTTGTCTTTAAAAAATGTTTATAAATTTGATTTCATAGCCCACAGAAAAAGTCTCCACCTACTTCCCTCATTGTATTATATTTATAAAATATTTCTAAGTAATGGTGGCTTAGCTTTTTTAAATTTTTATTTATTTGTTTGTTCATTTTGGACAAGGTCTTACTGTGTAGCTATGGCTAGCCTGGAACTTGGTATGTAGGCCAGATTTCATAAAGAACTCTCAGAGATCTAGCCCCTGCCCCCCCAAGATGTGCCCATACCATGCCCAGCCTGACTGAGCTTTTTTTATTTTATTTTATTTTTATTTTTGAGACAGGGTCTCCCTTTTAGTCCCATCTGGCCTGGAGCTTGCTCTGTAGAACAGGCTAGCCTTGAACTCACAGAGATCCATCTGCCTCTGCCTTCGCCTCCGAGTGCTGGGACTAAAGGCATGCACCACCACGCCCAGCTCCTGACTGAGCTTCTTAACATTCATATGCCTGTGGTTCTGCATCATAGTCAACATAACATGATTTATTATTTTCTTAACAAATACCCAAATCATCTAGTACATCTGTGTTAATAAAGAAAGTATTGCTAATAAACCTGAACTATTAATGGATGTCTGTCTAATAGGATGAAGATTGTTCCTCTTTGTAATGGCAAAGTGCTTCATGATTCAAGACTGAGTCATTCTGACCACAAATGGAATATTAACATGTTCTTAAAAGATATCAACATTTGGCATCTCATTTCAGTAAAAAATATTGGCATTAAAGCACTGGCATTAGCTACTCTGTCCACAAACAAGATACTTGCTGGGAAATTCCATCCTCATAAAAGACACTTGGCAATGAGTATCTGAGGGAAAAAGTGAACTCTGGAATTAAAAACTCAGATACAACATTGTTCAGAGTTTCTGCTCATAAAATTGTTACACTAAAATCATTAATATGAAGACAATTCACATAACTTAAGAAAGGGGCTACTGTAAGGAAGAACACAAGGAGATACAGATTTAGAAAAATTAATGCTTACTTACATCTGCATTGTCACTACTAGGCCTCGAAGCATCACTGCTCCAATCAGTCCTGCCTAGACCATCTCCAGAATCTGTTTCTGCTTCATTGACTGTTAGGGAGTCACCTAATGGCCTGGAGGGTGTAATTACAGCTCCATCCTACAACAGGTTGAGCAATCAAGCACACATACAAACACATATAAGAGAACATTCATTGCTAGCTGCAAAAATAAACAAACAATACCTTCGACATAGAGGCTACTCAAGGTTGAATATTGATGTGACCAAGAATACTTGAAGTTCTACAGTAAAAAAGCATAAAGAACTACTATTTCTATAATCCTAAAATGACATGATTGTAAAGATAAGGAAAGTAATGTTTAACAGATAAAAAAGCCTACTTCCGGATACTGCCATAAACATATAGTAGGTCATTAATTTATGTAATTTACATTATCTGCCCATTAGTAAAGATTACTACACTAAAATTTCAAGTTAGCTGCCTGCCACTGCTTCTGATTTTTCAATAAATATTCAATACTTTGGGTAAGATAAATTATTGTAAGCATACAGATCAGGAACTACATTTTTACTATTCAGATAGGGTAAATATACTGGTTTTGATCCATACGACACGGGTGCACAGACCTGCATGCAGACAATACATTGATACACATACCGAAATAAATAAAATAAAATAAAATAATTAAAAAAAAAAAAAAAAGAATATAAGGGGCTCCTAATGTAGCTCAGAGGTACAGTGCTTGCCTAGCATACATGTGGCAATAGGTTCAATACCCAGTACTGCCAAATATATATGTATGTGGGTATGTACGAGAACACACATCTGTCAACATTACTGCAGCATAATACTCAAATTGGGGGAAAATGTGCAATGAAAAGTACTTTCAATCATGAACTCAGTGAACCTTACATACCATGTGACCTTAAGCATGTCATTTAATCTGTTTGTCCTGGTTTTCCCAACTACAATATGGTATTTTACTTGAAAATGAGCAAATTAAGGTAGATGATCTCAAAGAATTCTTTCGGTTCTATGAATATATAGTTTTACTAATTCAAAAATAGTTACAATTCATCAGCATTTACCCATTTTAAATTCATAAGGAAAAAGTAAATAAGTAATTATATAGGAAAATTATCTATTTTCCTTTTAAAATAAATGAGAATTTGTATATTTTAAATATAAATATCATAGAATGTCTGGATGACATATAAATGCTGAGCTATTTTTCCTAATGATAGATATTATTACCTCCATAACTTACATTCATACAGCAAACTCTCCTGAAGTCTATTTTTTTTGTTTGTTTTTTGTTTTTGGTTTTTTCGAGACAGGGTCTCCCTGTAGCCCCAGCTGTCCTGGAACTTACTCTGTAGACCAGGCTGGCCTTGAACTCACAAAGATCCGCCTGCCTCTGCCTCCCAAGTGCTAGGATTAAAGGCGTGTGCCACTGAAGTCTATTTTAAAATTAAAACAAAATAAAACTAGTAAGACTAGATTATGTGTGTGATGCTGGACATGGTAGTCCATGCCTATGATTCCAGCAATCAGAAGGCTGAGGCAGGAGAACTGTTGTGATTTCAAGCCCAGTCAGGCCTACAGAGCCAAATGTGAGGCCAGCCAGGGCAACAGCAAGATCCTGCCTCAGTAAACAAAAATAAAGTATACAGGGGCTGGAGAGATGTGCCAGCTGCTCTTGCAGAGGGCCTAAGTTTGATTCCCAGCACCCACAGGGCGGCTAAGAACCGCCCAGGCATGGTGGTGCATACCTTTAATCCTAGCACTCGAGAGGTGGAGGAGGCAGGTGGATCTCTGTGAATTCAAAGCCAGCCTAGTCTACTGAGTTCCAGGCCAGCTGGGGCTGCAGGGAGACCCTGTCTCAAGGGAAAAAAAAAAAAAGTATATGAATGTGGGTGGCTATGGTGGTACATACCTGTAACTCCCATACTTGGAAGGCTAAGGCAATAGGGAGGATCACAAGTTTGGGGCCAGCCTGAATTATACAAGTGAAATCCAATCATAAATAAGTAAACAATTTTAAGTGCTTTGAAATCCTCATACTTTGAATTTCAGTTCTTCTTTTGAATTGGGGGCCTTACTATGCAGCTCAGGTCTTCAATTTACTATCTTCTTGCCTACCTTCCCAAAGTTCTGTGATTACAGGCATATACAACATCCCTAGCCCTGAATTCTATTTCTATCACTTTTGATGGTATGATCTCAAATAAGCTGCCCAATCCCTCTACACTTAAAAATTTATATGCAAAATGGAGGGAAACAAAAGTACCTAACTTCAGAGGACTGCACAGACTAAAGTCTGCCTGCCTGTCCATATATTTACCACCATGCCTTTCAGTATGTAAAAATCTTCAGGTTAATATTTGCCAGGCGTGGTGGAGGGGCAGGGGCAGGGGCAGGGGCAGGGGCAGGGGCAGGGGCAGGGGCAGAGGCAGAGGCAGAGGCAGAGGCAGAGGCAGAGGCAGAGGCAGAGCCAGAGGCAGAGGCAGAGGCAGATCTCTGTAAGTTCAAGGCCAGCCTGGTCTACAGAGTGAGTTCCAGGACAGCTGGGGCTACAGGGAGACCCTGTCTCAAAAAGACCAAAAAAAAGAAAGAAAAAAAACTTTCTATCTCTACTTAAAAACTCCATCAACTGTCATTTGATTTAAAGAGGACAGAATGAACCATACAATGCAACTAAGTATATTTAACTACATTTTTGTAGTTTGTCTTATCAAAGCAAGAGCACTTACTTTTTTTAATTACTATAGAACAAAGAAGCATGATATAAGCAAGCCAAGACTCAGAAGACCACATTTACTTTTATTAATCACTACTTCTGTAACACTCTACATAGGATATCCTGTTATGTTAGAAAAATCATTCTTATAAGGCAACTGCAACATTGTGACACATTCCCAGAAGAAAACTTTCCTGCAGAAAGTTTGGTAGCCCTTTTAATAGCAATGCTACCTGAGCAGAGCCTGTGGCTTTGGATAGCTGCTCTTGCAGCTGAGGAATGTGTTTCTTGGCCTCTTGGATGTCTTTTAGCAATCTTTGGGCAGGTGTTCGGTTGTAATCTTCCTGCAATAACTGAAAAGTTATGAAAATATTTTAAAAATGAATTACTTTATATCATGAAAATATAGAAAAAGTCTATTATGAATAAAAAGTTTATGGCACTGATTACAAATGTATGTGATTGCAATTATGGCAACATCATGCCCATTCAGTTTCCGGGCCTATAAACAGCCCACTGCTAACTCTGTACCTGCAGCCGTTCTTGTTCTTTCTGCAACATTTTTCTCAGAATTTCTACTTTCTGGTTATGGACCACATTATTTTCCTCCTAGAAAAATATAAACAACACAACACTGAGAAAATGAAGCCAAAACAGAAAAAGAAGATAGACCATGTTCTACCTCAGCTCCAACCATCAATATCCTTTAGGGTTTTCATAATTTGTCAGTTATGAATAATGATAAGCTTTCAGACATAATACATTAAAAAAAACTACAGGAACAGTTCTGTCTTTCATTTTACCTTTATGCCACTGGATTCAAGAGGACATTAAATACTAATATTAGCTGGAGAACTGAAATTAGTTAAGTACAAATATATTATCTTATATTGTTCTCCATTGAATCATCACTGTCAATCCCCAAGCCTGGTTCAGATTTCCAGTTCTGCCTGACTGAAACTTGAGACAACTCCCAACTCATCTCTCCTTGTTTCACAACCCTGTAACATTGTACCAACTTAAATGTCTTTCTATATTTTTCTTAAAATTGTGTCACTCTCTTGCTCACAACATTTAAAAGTTTCTTACTACAGGGCTGGAGAGATGGCCTAGCAGTTAAGAGCACTGACTACTCTTGCAGAGAACCCGGGTTCAATCCCCAGCACCCACATAGCGGCTGAGAACCATAATTAACTCTGGTTCCGGGGGAATCCAACACCCTCTTCTGACCTCTGCGGCACTGCACGACACGGGTGCACAAACCTACATACAGACAGTACATTCATACACATACAAAAATAAAAAAAAAATTTTTTAATTAAAATAAAACAGAATTGGCAAAAAAAAAAAGATTCTTAGTGCTTACTGTTACATGTAAACTTGTTCAGCAGCTGTGAAAAATGCATAGATAGATAGTCTCTTTTTTTTCAAGCCATTTGCCCCAATGTACGAAAGTCCTGCTCCTTTCTGAAAATGCTGATCTATCTTGGACCTTCAGCTGTTTATTTTACCTCCTCTACATTTCTGCTTTTGTCCCCATGGACCCCACTTAATTGTTACCCATTTAAAAGGCTAAATCCAAATACAACTAGTCCATAAAGTCTATCTCTGTCACAACTAGATGAGGTTTTTATTCCTTTGAAACCTCACACAACCTAGTTATCTCCCCTCATGCCTACGTGCTATCCCTATACTATAGTTACTTATATATTCTAGATGTCAGTCAATAAAGTTTTATTAAGCATCTCTTATATGTCAAGTAGGATCTCAGGACTTAGGGATACAATATAAAACAAAACAAACAAAAATCCCTATCCTCTTAAAGCACATGAATGATTAAGGAATTTCAGCAGAGGATATCTTAAATCATATTTCTGTGGTACACTGTTTTGTAATTAACATTTGTTAACTAAATCTGCCATGACAATATTCTAACCATTCCAAATAATTACACAACTTACACATTAAACGGTTATTTTTTAGAATCAGGAATGTAAATGTGTTTATCAACTTAGTACATCAAAACTCTTAATAAAAAGCAAAGGCATGTTTCTATAATTGAGCATTTACTAACAAATTCTGGTCTTACCCCCATGAGCACAGGACTAGTGATTCTCTCCATATTCCCAGATGCTCCAGGGGAATGAGGGGATGTCATGATGGGAGACATATGTCCAAGAACTGATGATGGCTCTACTTCAGAATCAGCAAATGGAATCTGGGGCGACCCAGGTGGGCGTCCCTGGACAGTGAGAGCTACATAGGAACCAGCTTGCAGTGGAGAGAAAGGAGGAAATAAAAGACAAAGGAACACTGTCAAAAACTTTTTTAAAAATTAGTTTCTTAAAAAAAAATTAGTTTCTTGGGGCTGGAGAGATGGCCTAGCGGTTAAGAGCACCGACCGCTCTTCCAGAGGACCCGGGTTCGATCCCTAGCACCCACATGGTGGCCGAGAGCCGTCTGAAACTCCAATTCCAGGAGAACTCTGGTTCCAGGGGAATCCGAGACCCTCTTCTAACCTCCGCGGCATTGCACGACACGGGTGCACAAACCTGCACGCAGACAGTACATTGATACACATACCGAAATAAATAAAATAAAATTAAAAAATTAAAAAAAAATTAGTTTCTTTAAGATACTGGGGGTTGAACCCACAGCTTAATGCATCCTACTCAAGCAACTTATCCCTGAGCAACATCTGAAGCCTTTAAAAACAGAGTCTTCCTAGCCCTAGTCTACCTGGAACTCACTATGTACACCAGGCTGACCTTGATCTCACAGAGGTTCACCTGCCTCTGCTTCCCGAGTGCTGGGATTAAAGGTGTGCACCATCATGCCTGGCATCTTTTAAAATACTTTTATCTTGAGGCGGTCTCACTAAGTTCAAGGTCTTGAACTCATTTTGTAGCTAGGCAAGCTTTGAACTTGTTGTGATCTTCGGGTCTCAGCCTCCCAAATGCCAGTATCATAGATGTGCACCATGCCCAGCAAGAATACTTTTTAAAGACTTTTAGGCTAATTCTCTCTGTCAGAAAGTCATCTACTGCATCTTACTAGGCCATGTGTTTACCTCCAGTAGCTTTCTAGCTCCTTCCTTCTTTAGCTAGTTCTAAGTTAATCAGATTCAAAATTGCTTTTTAGTATTTGGAATAGGCATTAAAAAGTGGATCATGCTGGGCATGGTGGCGCACGCCTGTAATCCAGCACTTGGGAGGCAAAGGCAGGCAGATCTCTGTGAGTTAAAGGCCAGCCTAGTCTACATAGTGAGTTCCAGGACAGCTGGGACTACAGGGAGACCCTGTCTCAAAAGGACCAAAAAAAAAAAAGTAGGTCATGCGAGAACTCTATTTTAACTGTAGCACCCAGAGTTTAGGAATGTCATGTTTATATGTATTTTAGATATTCAAAAGTATTTTATGCTTAGTATTAAATTTTTATTCTCTCTCTACTGGAGAAATAACTTACCACTATAATCCTAGGATTCAACTTTATTTTTTGGTAGGGGAGATGGAACCTAGGACTTTGCATATATAGGCAAATGTCCTCTACCACTGCAGACTCTGAGTTTAATTTTTTTTTTAAGGTAAACTTTATATTCGCATAAACAAGAACAAAATAGCCTAGAAAGCTAAAGAAAAAAAATCATACTTTTCACACCTGACAATAAACATCAGGTATATACTTATTAACATAAACCATCATATTCATGTTAAAACTTACACACTGTGTGATCTCATTATATAAGTAATCAAATTTATTCAAATACTGGATCTAATTCTGATCCCTGCATTTTTTTTCAACATACTAAACTTAAGAACTATGATCAAAGTGACCATTAGAGCATCAGTACTCTGCTGATTTTCAAAGAACTCAGGGTTACTTAAGCAATAAGGCAGCCATGGAAAGAGCCAGGCTACAGTTTTAAAAAGATGGCTTTAGGGGCTGGAGAGATAGCCTAGCGGTTAAGAGCACCGACGCTCTTGCAGAGGACCCGGGTTCGATCCCCAGCACCCACGTGGCGGCTAAGAACCGTCTGTAACTCCAATTCCAGGAGAACTCCAGTTCCAGGGGAATCCGACACCCTCTTCTGACCTCCGCGGCATTGCACGACACGGGTGCACAGATTTGCATGCAGACAGTACATTCATACACATACAGAAATAAATTTAAAAAAAAAAAAAATATATATATATATAACTTCTAGTTGGGTGTGGTGGCGCACGCCTTTAATCCTAGCACTTGGGAGGCAGAGGCAGGCGGATCTCTGTGAGTTCAAGGCCAGCCTGGTCTACAGAGTGAGTTCCAGGACAGCTGGGGCTACAGGGAGACCCTGTCGTCGAAAAAGACCAAAAAAAAAAAAAAATTAATATAATATATATAGAATATATATATATATATATATCTTCTTTTACAAAGCAGGTGGGAACTGAACAATAACAACAAAGTGCAAGTGAAGCTGGGGCTTCTGGAGGGTAAGGTATGGAGTTCAACCTCTCCCTACTCTGAGATCCTGAATATCCATCCACTATCACTTACAAGTGAAACTCACAAAGAACACTGAACTGTTTCTTTTACCCGTAAATTTACAAAAACCGAGGCCCTGTAAGCGGCTGGCACCTGGCTTGCCCAGCTATAATGTCAGTACAGAGAAGCACCACCAACTTTTGACTTCTACTAATAAGAGGATGGTCAGCTGCATTAGCCTGAGACTTCAACACAGAATACTAAATGTAGATGGGCTACTAACCCAAACCTGAAAGTTATAAATTCATAACCCTAAACTTTTCCAAGATATTTTCTTGGAAATGAGTTACTTATCTGAAAGAAAGTGATTGTGCTACGTAATTTCTAAAGTTGTGTTTTACTTCATCAGGACATTGTGTCTGATTTTTCAACCTCCTCCCTGTCAGATGATGGACTCATGTCTGCCTTTCAAATACATACACTCAATCTTACCAAAAATGCCAAGGATAGTAGAATCAACTGCAGGGAGTAAACAAAAGTTAAGAGTTTTTAGCCACAGACCTTCCTTCAATGCAAGGGGTAGAAAACACCTACCAAGGAACTAAATAAAGTTAGCCCACAGACTATTGTTATGAATGAAGTTTTAGTAAAACCTAGGCATACCCATTCATTTATGTATTGCCCATGCATGCTTCTGTGCTACCATAACACAGTCTAATAGTAAACTATGTAGTTCACAAAGCCCCAAAACATTTGCTATTTGGCCTATTAAAGGAAATGTTTGGTGGCCCTTGTTTTAAGGGGTTGAGAAAACAATGAAAATAAAAAAACAACATTCACCTACATCTGATTAGCTTCACCACCTCCAAATGGTTTGAATGAGTCACCAGAGTTCCATTCACCTGTAAGAAAACGAAAAAGGTTATATTAGATATATTTGATCAAGATGATGACCTCAGGAATCATCATGTACTAAATACAATGAATGGTTAAAAGATGTATATATTTGATTCAAAAATTACCTTTACCACTATTATAAATTCTGCAACAAAATGCACTTGAACACAAAAAGAGCTTCATTAAAAAGTAGGTACCCAAACTCTGGCCACGTGGCTACATGCATCTCAGGATAGAAATGAATGTAGCCAAACACACTGATAGATGACAATATCATATTGCAATGTCAAAAGGTTGCATACCAATAATTTAAATGAAACTACAACTTAATCACCGTAGCAAATAAAAATGATGCTGGGAAATAGATTTGCAAATCCTTCACAGTAAATAACTACTCAAATTTAAAAAGATGTCCTTTGGGCTAGGGACATAGCCCAATTGATAGAATGCTTGCTTAGTATGCAATAGAACTTGGGTTCTATTCCTAGTACCTCATAAACTGGGCATTGGTAATGCATGTCCATATCCCAGCACTGGCAATGTGGAGGCAGAAAGATCAAGAATATAAAGCCTTGGGAACTGGAGAGAGAGCTCAGCAGCGAAGAGACTTGCTGTTCTTGCAGACGACAGGGTTCAGTTCCTAGCACCCACATGGCAGCTAACAATGATCTCTAAATCCAGGTCCAGATGATCCAAAGCCTTCTAGTCTCCTCAGACACTGAACACATGTGGTGCACATTCATACATGCAGGTATACATATAAAATAACTTTTTAAAAAAACTGAATCTTAAGGAAAAATGAGTAAGACCAGCATAAGCTACATAACGAGACCCTGTCAATAAAAAAAAAAAAAAAAACCCTGTTTTTACCATCAGTTGAATGATTTCTCAAAATTATGATTTAAAAATGAAAAATAGTGTTTCTACAATACTCTATTTACTTTTAGTTTCCCAAATATGATGTAATCTTTATCTTTACAAAGAAACTTACTTTTCAGACAAGGTAGGTTTAAAAATATTATCCAAGGTTTCAACTAAATGAAACAGCAAAAATAGCAAAAATGGGTTTAATGTTAATTTTACTTTTTCTGTGATTCAAGAAATACTAACTTGGATCAAATACATCAGTGTAGAGAGCTGGGGAAATGGCTCAGTCGGTAAAGGGCTTGCTATGCCTACTAAGGAAGAGAACCAGAGTTTAATCCCTGGAACTCACAAAGAAATGCTGGGCATAATGGGAGATACTTATAATCTCAGTGCTGGACAGGTAGAGTTAGGAAGATCTAGCCAGCTCCAGACAAATGGAAGATCCTGTCTCAAAATAAGGCAAATAACACCTGAGTAACAACACCCAAGGTTGTCCTCTGGCCTCCACATAAACATGCACACATATAGGCACATGAACATGTATATGCATGCAACATATCCATAACACACACAAAGAAAAAAATACAAATATACCAATATATAAACAGAAATAAAAATGTACTCATTATAGGCTGAGAGTGGTGGCACATGACTTTAATCCCAGCACTTGGGAGGCAGAGGCAGGGGATCTCTGTGAGTTCAAGGCCATTCTGGTCTACACAGTGAGTTCCAGGCCAGCTGGTGCTACAGGAAGACCCTGTCTCAAAAAGATTAAAAAAAAAAAAAAAAAGTGTACTTATTATGCCTCCCAAAGACTCACTGTTAACTATGACATTTAATTTTAATTTCTTTTTTTTTAATTTTTGTGTGCATGAGTGCATTGCCTGCATGTATGTAAGTGCGCCTGTGTCATTCAATCCCTGTGGAGTTCAGAAAAGAATTCACCCTGGAACTGGAGCTATAGAATGGTTGTGACCCCCCATTAGTAATGGAAACCAACCCAGGTCCCTCTTCAAGAGCAGCCAGTGCTCCTATATACCTACTTAGCCATCTCTCCAGCCTCCAACAAATTAAAATTTAAAAAATAGGGGGCTTGAGAGATGGCCTAGCCGTTTAAAGCGCCGACTGCTCTTACAACAGAGAGAACTGGGTTCGATCCCCAGCACCCACATGGCGGCCGAGAGCCGTCTGAAACTCCAATTCCAGGAGAACTCCAGCTCCAGGGGAATCCGAGACCCTCTTCTGACCTCCGCGGCGTTGCACGACACGGGTGCACAGACTTGCATGCAGGCAGTACATTCATACACATACAGAAATAAATAAAATTAATAAAAAAAAAAAAAATTAAAATTTAAAATATATTTCTAGTATACAAACACTAGAGAGACAGACAGACACAGAGATTAAAACTCTTGTATTGCATTGTCAACTTTCTTTTTTTATTTATTTATTATTTTTTAAGGGTATGAGTGTACTGTCTACATGTAGGCTGGTGCACCCGTGTTGTGCAATGCTGTGGAGGTCAGAAGAGGGTGTCAGATTCCCCTGGAACTGAAGTTAAAGATGGTTCTTAGCCACCATGTGGGTGCTGGGAATCGAACCCAGGTCCTCTGCAAGAGCAGTTGGTGCTCTCAACCGCTGAGCCATCTCTCCAGCCCCAGCATTGTCAACTTTCAACACAGGTATTAAAGATCCACTAAATACATTCTTTCTCATTTTTGTTGTTCTTTGAGATCGTCTTACTATGCAGCCCACCTGGAGATTAACTCTCAACTTTCCTGCCTCATCCTCCTGAGTGTTGGGATTACGGGTATTGGACATCTTTAGCTTTAATTTGTTTTTATTCTAAAATCAACAGTCTTTTCCTTGACCCTCAGGTTATGCGCACTTAAGACTGTGGGGGTTTTGCAAGTTTTCAGTGTGATAAATTCCTGTGAATGTGGCACATTTCTTAGTTATGTAAGAAATAATTTACTGGGGCTGGAGAGATGGCCTATCGGTTAAGAGCACCGACCGCTCTTGCAGAGGACCCGGGTTCGATCCCCAGCGCCCACATGGCGGCCGAGAGCCGTCTGAAACTCCAATTCCAGGAGAACTCCAGTTCCAGGGGAATCTGAGACCCTCTTCTGACCTCCGCAGCATTGCATGACACGGGTGCACAGACCTGCATGCAGACAGTACATTGATATACATACAGAAAAATAAAATTAAAAAAAAAAGAAATAATTTACTATATTTAATACTGTCCAAGTGTGTACTATCAATCTTTAAATTTCTAGACAGTTGAATACGTTTTTCACATATGTCAATTTCTGCTTCATTGTTATCGATGACATTGGCCATATTCTTTGTTGCTGTCTTGAGATAGGGGCTCCCGATAGCTCCAGCTGGACTCAATATCAGAGATCCACCTGCCTCTGCCTCACAAGTGCTGGGACTAAAGATGTGCACCATCATGCCTGGCTTCATATTTTTAGTAATACAAGTTATTTCCTTCAATTACTTTGGAGGATAATTTATTTATTTACATTTTTTTTTTTTTTTGAGACAGGGTCTGGCAATGTAGTCCTGGAACCTGCTATGTAGATCAGGCTGGCTTTAAATCTGTAGATGATCCTCCTGCCTCTATACTTCCCCAGTACTAGGATTACAGGTGTGCTCCACTTAAACCTAGACTTTTTTTTAAATAATTAAAAATGCTCTTGAGCTGGAGAGAAGGCTCAAAGTATGAGTGCTTGCTGCCAAGCATAAGGACCTGAGTTTGAATCCCCAGAACCCATGTAAAAACCCTGGTGTGGTTCCATAAGCCTTTAACATCAGCACTATGTCAGAGGGTGGGGAGGAAGTCAGGACAGTAGAAACAGGTTTGCTAGTCCTTAGTGGCCAAAAGCCTAGCCCATAGTGAAGTTGAGAGTGGGGACACATGATACATTGACTTCCAAGTTCAGTGAGAGATTGTCTCAAGGAAATAAGGAGGCCAGTGACAGAGGAAGATAGCAATGTACACATGTGTACACAAGCACACACATGCCTAAATATGTATAGTGCGTATATATAGGCTATATATGTATATATGTGTGTATATGTAGGCTATATATGTGTGTACACACATATATAGCCTACATATACACACATATATATACATAAGTACTTTTTATAATAAAGGATATCATACATTCAAATACTTTCTCAAAATGTTCTCTTTTCCTGTATAATTGCTTTTTTTAAATTTTTTTTTTATTTTATTTTGTATGTGTATGAATGTACTGTCTGCATGCAGGTTTGTGCACCCGTGTCGTGCAATGCCACGGAGGTCAGAAGAGGGTGTCGGATTTCCCTGGAACTGGAGTTCTCCTGGAATTGGAGTTACAGACGGTTCTCAGCCGCCATGTGGGTGCTGGGGATCGAACCCAGGTCCTCTGCAAGAGCAGTTGGCGCTCTTAACCGCTAGGCTATCTCTCCAGCCCCATATAATTGCTTTTAATAATTAAATTATTCAATTGTTTCAAAAGAAATTACTGTCATTCATTTCCTATTACTCAGAATTCACAGGGCCTGGGATAGGGATATGATCAGTTGTTAAGAGTGCTTGCCCTGGGCTGGAGAGATGACCTAGCGGTTAAGAGTGCCGACCGCTCTTACAGAGGATCTGGGTTCGGTCCCCAGCACCCACATGGAGGCCGAGAACCGTCTGAAACTCCAATTCCAGGAGAACTCCAGTTCCAGGGGAATATGACACCCTCTTCTGACCTCCGCGGCATTGCACGACATGGGTGCACAAACTTGCATGTAGACAGTACATTCATACACATACAGAAATAAAATAAAATAAAAATTTTTTTAAAATTATAAAAAAAAAAAGAGTGCTTGCCCTTTGAGTCATAAAAAAAAAAAAAAAGAGCGTTTGCCTAGATCCATGAAGTCCAGGGTTTGATCCCCAGCACTGCTCTTGCAGAGGACCCGGGTTCAATCCCTAGCACCCACATGGCGGCTAAGAACCGTCTTTAACTCCAGTTCCAGGAGAATCTGATACCCTCTTCTGACCTCCACAGCATTGCATGACTCAGGTGCACCAACCTACATGCAGACAGTACACTCATACACATAAAAAAAAAATTAATTAATTAATTAATTAATTAATTAATTAATTAAAAAAAACTCTTGTTTCTGGGCTCTAGCAAGATGTGTCAGCAAGTATTAAAGTTAATCCATATCACCTCCTGTCACAGCACACATCAGCTAGCCATCAGTGTCTTTTTTCTTTTTGTTGTTTTTCTGAAGATCAAACCCAGGGCCTTAGGCATGCTAGGTATGCTACCCCTTTTTAGACTTAGTCATACCTTTATAACGTTCATCTGTAACAATGATTAATTTGTCAAGTAGCAATATGGCAACACAATCCTATTTGTATATTAGGATAAGCATTTCTTGCTAACAGATTAATCTGTACAGAATAAGCATTATAAAATCAAGTTATTTTCCAGAGCTGGAGAGATGACTCAGTAATTAAGAGCACTGGCTGCTCTTGCAGAGGACCCAGGTTCGATTCACAGCACCCACATGGTGGCTAACAACTGTCAACTGTCTCTAAGTCCACTTCCAAAGGAATCCAATGCCCTCTTTTGACCTCCACAGGCATTACAGCACATGACTGCACTTACATGTAAGCAATACATACATACACATAAAATAAAAATGATAAATAAAAGTTTTTAGAGTGAGTTATTTTCCTACTGAAGAACAAATAGGACTCCAATTACTCAAACTTTTTATTGTACCTTGCAGTAAGGAATAATATCAATTTTAAAACAAAGCAAGTAAGTTTTTATAAAAGGGAATGAGCTTTCTTATAAAAACCCAGGTAGAAAAAAGGAACATAGCTATCACATGCTACTATTAATCCTATCCTAAGTTTCATAAGTCCTGTCACAGACTTGCTTTACCTTGATGATTCGATCGCCTGTCTGTACTCCAGCTCGCATGGCTGCTCCATCTGTATAAGAAATGAATCGCTTAGCATGTGATTCACTGATAGTCTTCTTAAAAGAGAAGTAATGCAGTTAAAACAGGAGCTATAAAGTATGACAGACTTAGGTTCCATTACTGCTTCCACCACTTGCTTTTGTCTAAGTCTGACCTGCTTTGTGACTTTTGCTTTAAGACTCATCACCTATATTATTATTACCTTTAATATCTGCCTGAAATTGTAGCACCTAAAATAAGGGAATTCTCTATATGACAATAGCAAAATGCATTACTGTCATTGGGGAAAAGATCTGGTAGTTTTAAGCCTCTATCTCTTTAATCTATCCCTATTAAAATATCACTAGTGCTACAAAGAAATGAAATTCTAAAAACTTCTGTAAGCGATTAGTGATGGCATGTAAAGTATCATGACCGAGAAATTATGTGGTTTCTAAAGCTACAGATGAACTCTTTTCTGCCTATAATTCTATTCTGGACAACAGACATTGTTTAAGCTGTTGTTGTGCTTACTCTGCTTGTTCCCAAGTGACAAAACTGTTTTTAAAAATGCCTTGCCTTCTTTGACAGACTGTACGAAGACTGGGTTATCTCCACTGACTGTCAGCCCAAATCCATTGTCATCTTTCTGGATGATCACACAGCGTTGAACAAGACCTGCAGAAGAACCACAGGGTGAAGAAAGAAAGAGGTGGGAACAGAGTGAAAGACAATGATTATGTATGACTAATGAACTGTGTTCTCTCTGAAGCTCCTACATCAAAAAGAGCACTAACTCCATAAAACAAATATAAGAACATCAACAAAGAACCACAGACACTGGTTTCTATCGGAAAAAAGAATAGCATATCAAGAACAGTTACACCATATTGGAAAAGATGAATTTTTAGAGATAAGATAATTAGAAGAAAAACCAATGAACATTTATGCTATAAATTCATAATAAAAATTCTTCCCTCATGACCCTGTGCTCTGATTGGCATTTAATGCAAGAAAAATCAAACATCATAGAATACTATTAGGAACATCCTATGGAAAATTCCAGAGAAACCAATCTTCATTTCAGGAAATCAGACTGAAAGAAAAGATGTATATACAGAAAAGCTGCAGCTATTCTTCCAAGAGGTAAGAGAAGGGAAGAATTAAAAGGGGAGAACATGTTATTCACAGAAAGATAAACAGGAGAGAAAGCAGAAATGATAAAGAACCTGGATGCTCAACTATATCTTTCATCTCTGTTGTAATAAATACTTGATTCACATAAGAAAATTAGTTTTCCTTCTATCTAGTGAATGAAAACCATATAAGTAAGATAAGAGAAAGAGAAACCCAACCAAAGGAAGGGAAATGACACAAAGAAGCTTGCAGCCTCCTTAGTGCCATTTGATTACAGATTAAACCTGAAGATCCTGCTGTACTCTGGGTTAGCCAGCTTCACAGAAACAAAGCAGCACATCAAAAGCCAAAATATATCCATATAAAATAATACAAAGACAATAATGATTAGAAAGCAAAAACTTGTTTTTACACAATAAGCACAATTTTTCAGTAAATTTAATTATAAAAGACATGTGAAAGAATATACTCTTGCTGGTAAGGAATGACATGGCATGGGTATGTGAGCATATTAAAAGAAAACAGTGAAGAGACTGAGACAGCGTATATAAACATGAATTTTTACATATGAATGTGCACACTACACAAAATTAGTTTTAAAAATAATGAGGGCCTTCTTCTGACCTCCACAGGAATTGCATGACATGGGTGTACTTATACAGATGCAGGCAATACACTGATACACATAAAATAAAAAGCATACATTTATATGATTCAGTAATTTTATTCTTAAGAGACATAAAAATCAATATTCACATTAGTCCACAAATATTTATGGTAGTTTTGTTTGTAAGAGCCAAAAGCTAAAAACAACTCAAATATCTATCAAGAAATGAATGGGTAAAATCGCAACACAGTAATACAATGAAATATCATCTTGGAAGAGAAGAAAAAAAATTAATGCTTTCATACATTCTACATTTCATGCTAAATACAGAAAAGAGTGCATATGACATGATCCCAATGAAGAAAAGAGAAACTAAAATAAAGCAAAAAAAAAAAAAATACAGAATAGTGATTACCTAGGAGAAGAGTGGGCATGACTGCAAAAGAAGTAAAGGGACTTTCTGGAGGGATACACATGGTCTATATTTTAATATAATGGCTACAATATCACATAAGTATAATTATTTGACAACGATGTACTTAAAAGGACTGTTCCTTCTCTTATATAATACTTGAATAAAAATGGCTTTCGGGCAGGGCGTGGTGGTGCACACCTTTAATCCTAGCACTTGGGAGGCAGAGGCAGGCTGATCTCTGTGAGATTAAGGCCAGCCTGATTTACAGAGTAAGTTCCTGGACAGCCAGAGCTATAGGGAGACCCTGTCTCAAAAAGACAAAAAAAAAAAAAAAAAGGCTTTCAAGGCTTTCAACATTAAGAAAGGTGTTATCCTTCAATTCTAGGGAATAGTAGGTACTAAATAGCATTTGTTTTCAAATGACTCAGCACTCATACAAAATGTTAAACTACAATGAGAGTAGAAGAAAAATCATCCATCAGAATGTAATCCTTTAAGGTGCTGCATGTCTGTAACCCCAGCATTTGGGAGGCTGTGATAGGAGAAAGAACAAATTCAAGGTTAGACTGGTACATAGCAAAACCTGGAGAGGAGGAGAGGGGAGGGGAGGGGAGGGGAGAGGGGAGAGAGGAGGGGGGGAGAGGAGGGAGGGGGGGAGAGGAGGGAGGGGGAGAAGAGAGAGAGAGAGAGAAGAGAGGATGGTGAGCCGCAGGAGCTAGAGGAGAGGAGGAGGAGGAGGAGGAGGAGGAGGAGGAAGTCAGATGTGGAGACTCATGTCTGTAATCCAAAAACTAATGGCAGGAGGATCATTTTGAATTCCTGATGGAGGGATGAATTCATTTTTTTTTTCTTTTGTCTTTTTAAGACAGGGTCTCTCTATAATCACAGTTGGCCTGAAATGCACTATAATGAGCAGGTTGGCTTTGATCTCACAGAGATCCACCTGCCTCTGTCTCCCAAGTGTTGGTATTAAAGGCATGCCCTACTACATCCAGATTTGTTCAGTGTTGTTTCTTTCAGGTAATCAGAAAAGCCATAAATAGGGCTGGAATAAATATATAAAATCAAGCTCAAAAGCATTCTTCACAAATCTCTAGTAAATAAGTAGAATCAAAGAACCTTAAAATGGAGTAAGAGTAGCAATTTATAAGAATTTTCTAAAAATCTATGCTTAAATTTGAAACTACAAATATTTTGTGGCCTCAATAGTTATTTCAAATTTCAATTCAGTATTGTGACTGTAAAATAAAAATGGGGGCTAAAGAGATGGCTCAACAGCTAAGAGCACTGGTCACTCCTACAGAGGACCTGGGTTTGTTCCCAGCACCCACATGGCGACTAACAATCATCTGACACTCTATCCTGGCCTCCACTGGTATGGTACATATACAGTACACTTACATACATGCATGTAAGCAAAACACTCATACACACAAAATAAAAATAAATTTCAAAAAACTTTAAAATAAAAATCAACTACTTCCCAGTTTTAGAGGCACCCCACCTTACGAGAGGTGAAAAAAAAAATCAATAAGTAAAAAGTTTATTTTTATGAGTGTACGCATGTACACATGTGTGTGAAGGCTAAAAGACAACATCTGACATTTTCTTCATTAGCTCTCTCATTTGAGACAGGGTCTCTCATTGAGCCTGGAGCCCAATGATTCAACAAGATTAGCACAAGTATGTTAATATGGTCTTACCATTAATGCAAATGATCCTCAAAAGGATCAATTCCTATTCATGTATTTCCCTAAGATTTTGCTGTTGTTTTGAAACAGTGTCTCAAGGTTCACTGTATAGCTAAGGCAGTCCTTGAACTCCTAGTCCTCCTTCCTCTACCACCAAATGCTGGGATCCCAGGTGTGTGCTGTTGTGCCTCACCTATGTTTTGTTTAAACAAGGAAATTAGCTTTGAATGGGAAAGGAAAAGAGACAGGAAATTTTAAAGAGCAGGGCTTCTTGTTATAGGAAACTTTAGAAGATGAGAGACAGCAAGAAATCCCCAAGAAGCAAAATAGCTTTCTCTAAATACCCAGACTAGAAAACTTTCCCTTAAAACCCCTTTATATGAGTTTATACACTCCCCATACACCTCTGTTTACTATTAACACATCATGGGCTGGAGAGATAGCCTAGCGGTTAAGAGCACTGACTGCTCTTGCAGAGGACCCGGGTTCGATCCCCAGCACCCACATGGAAGCTAAGAACCGTCTGTAACTCCAATTCCAGGAGAACCCCAGTTCCAAGGGAATCCGAGAACCTCTTCTGACCTCCGTGGCATTGCACGACACAGGTGCACAGACCTGCATGCAGACAGTACATTCATACACATACAAAAATAAATAATAAAAAAAATTTAAAAATTGCTCTATATTGACTTGAATTAGCTTTGATCATTGTTATATGCTTCAACAGTACAAGGATACTCTACTTGATTCACAGCCTTATCTCAGACCCTACTGTGTATTTGCTCTAGTACAGGAAGAAATTCTTTATTTTTAAAGAATTCCTGTAAGTGAACTATATTTTACTGGATGCTTTTTTTTTTTTTTTTGAAACGGGGTCTCCCTATAGCCCCAGCTGGTGTGGAACTCATTTTGTAGACCAGGCTGGCCTTGAACTCAGACAGATCCACCTGCCTCTGCCTCCTCAGTGCTACGATTAAAGGTGTGCCACACCCACCTGGTCTTTAAGCTGGGTGTGGTGGCTTTGATCCTAACACTGAGGAGGCAGAGGCAGGCGGATCTTTGTGAGTTCAAGGCCAGCCTGATCTACAGAGTGAGTTCCAGGACAGCTGGGGCTACAGGGAGACCCTGTCTCGAAAAGACCAAACATAAATAAATAAATAAATAAATAAATAAAAGAAAGAAAGAAAGAAAGAAAGAAAGAAAGAAAGAAAGAAAGAAAGAAAGAAAGAAAGAAAGAAAGAAAGAAAGAAAGAAAGAAAGAAAGATGATAGATAGATAGATAGATAGATAGATAGATAGATAGATAGATAGATAAATAGATGGTTCTTGACCACCAAGTGGGCGCTGGGAATCAAACCTGGGTCCTCTACAAGAGTAGTCACACTCTTAACCACTGAGCCATCTCTCCTGCCCAGATACTTTTAATGAATACACAGTCAAATGCTAGGACAAGTACTAGGTCCATTTTACTTCAAGAGTTTAGCATCTTTTTGTGTACAATCCTGGTGACTTGAAAACAAAACAAACAAACAAACAATACAGACTGGGTGTGGTGGTGCAAGCCTTTAATCCCAGCACTCAGGGAGGCAGAGGCAGGTGGATCTCTGTGAGTTCAAGGCCAACTTGGTGTACATCTAGGACAGCTGGGGCTACAGGGAGACCCTGCCTCAAAAAGACAAAAGCAAAACAAAACAAAACACCCAAATAAAAACAATACAGGTATTTGTCTACTTTGAAAATTAAGATGAAATGAAAGAACACTTTAAGAAAACATAAATCAAGTGCATATACACTTTCTCAATAGGAAATGGAAAAGCACCTTGATTAGGCAAAACTGCTAACAGACACTTGAACTTTATAAGAGAAGTCTCGAACTGTTGCTCTCACTATACATGAAAATTCAGATTATTTTGAAAACTAATTTTTATTAGTGATTCATTTTGCATAACTGGAGAAAAACAGCCTGTAAATGTATTTGTCCAGTTGTAATTCAGCTATGTGGATGATTTGGTTCCTGTTCTTCCCCTGAAACTCTAAAGTCACCCATTTAGTGTCTGTCCTTGAAACTGAAGCTGCAATGGCTAATTACTCTGGCAAGGAGGTAACAGTGTATCTGTACGGGAAAGGCAGAAAATCACATTTGAAAGTGTTCACATTATTTGTGACCACCATAAGTCAGTGTCTTCTTAAATGTTGATAGAATATATGGTTTTGCAGTGAATTCTGAATGGAGAAAGAGGAAAAAAATAAATAAAAAACCAAAACCTGAACTGTGACTTCTGCTTACTCGCATGCCTCAGAGATTAAGGTGAACACACTAGAGTTGGAGGAGGATGGGGTGGAGCAGCACTGTCCTGGTTTGCCAGCAGGATTTCCTAGGCTGTGTTGCCACTGTATTCGTTCTTAATAATTTCACTGCTTGTCTCCTATTCAACTGAGTGTGGTTGAGTGCAGTGATTTTTCCAAGATGTGAACAGTAGAAAATTTACCACTGCTTGCTTTCTCCTAGTCAGACTACTAAAAAGCAAATGAAATTAAAAGATAGAAAAAAGCAACTAAAGATAAGATAGGAAGAGATTCTGCCATAGTCTGAGATACTCAAAGAGTTGCCAAGTCTGAGGCCAAAAATGGGCTCTCAGGAGGACAGAGCATGTTTGCACCATGCTCAGTAAGCATGCTCTGTCCTGAAAATAGTATGGTAAGTCTAATCAGTAAAGCCTGCGTGGCTCTGTCATTTTTAGGATCCTAAAATTTGCTGTCAACCCAAATTTCTAATATATTTCCAAAATGAGACTCTTCTATTCTAATAATGGTGTATGCTGTAAGTGTCATATTCCTGCTTTAAAACTGGCCAGGCATGTTCTTCATTCAGTGTGTGTAATATTTGCAAGGGCTACTGACCTGCACATCTACTATTTTACTTTGTCTCTTCCCCTAAGAAGTTCTTCACTAATATTTCTAGTGTTGCTGGTAATAAGGAAAAAAGTAGCTGTGAGATTTTAAGAGAGGATGAGAAGAGGGAAGACCATGATGGAAGGGAACTATTCCTCTGATCTACACCGCTTGTTGAAATAAAAAGTCTACACTGGTTCTGAAAATGAAAACCACCTATGTACCTTATGTACACCTATGTACCTTACCTTAATAACAATGTTGCTTTTAATTTACTTTAGTGATTTGGTTTTATTCATGTAATCTGTTTTCTTTGCAGATTGTTTTTAAATTGTGAAATTTTTACTTCACTTGAAATGTATTATGTACTGTACTTTTAGAAATCTTATTTTATCACTGAGTAGAACTTTATTGTGTAAATGTACCATTATCCATTCATCAGATGAGGGACATTTAGGTTGTTTCCATTTCTTACTATGAAAAAAAAAAAAAAAACCAGCAACAAACATGGCAACAAACAAGTATCTTTGTAGTAGAATGAGTCTGTTAGGTATATGCCAAGGAGTGGTATGGCCAGATCATAGGGTAGATTTATTTTTAGTTTTTTTTTTTTTAAGAGTTCTCTATACTATTTCGAGAGTGATTGCACCAGTTTGCAATCCCACCAACTGTGAATGAGGGCTCCCCTTTCCCTGCATCCACACCAGTATTTAGTGTCATTTGTTCTCTTAATCACAACCATTCTAGGGTTAGATGAAATTTCAAAGTAGTTTTGATTTGCATTTCCCTAATTACTAAGGAATTCTTAACTAATCGTGTGGGTCCATCCACTGGAGCCTAGTAGTAGTGTACACCCTTGAAAACCAACTCTCCCTCTCCCATCAGTTCTCTGCTGTTGTCAGTAGTATCTTAGCTAAGGTTGGGGCTTTTTTTTTTTTTTTTGAGACAGGTCTCCCTGTAGCTCTGGCTGTCTTGGAACTCACTCTGTAGACCAGGCTGGCCTTGAACTCACAGAGATCCGCCTGCCTCTGCCTCCCAAGTGCTAGGATTAAAGGCGTGAGCCACCACGCCCGGCAGGTTGGGGCTTTTTACCTACTTTTCTACTTCTATGCCGGGATTTTGTCTGACTTAGGTTGGGGCTTTTTACCTACTTTTCTACTTCTATGCCGGGATTTTGTCTGACTTGAGATACAGGAGGAAATCTTTAATGAAAGAATTTCATTAATGAAATGCCTAAAAGTAGAGGAGTCTATTAGAGAGGAATAGAAGCTCAGAAAGGAAGGTGAATGGACAAGGGGGAAAATGAATAGCTAATTTATAAACATGCCTAGGGCCCTTAGAAACTACTATGGTTTAATATATTAGAATTTCTTTGTTTTTTTTTTTTTTTACTTTTTTTTTTCAAGTGTGTGAGTATACTGTCTGCATGTAGGTGCAATACTGCGCAGGTCAGAAGAGGGTGCTGGATTCCCCTGGAACTGGAGTCAAAGACGGTTCTTAGCCACCATGTGGGTGCTGGGAATAGAACCCGGGTCATCTGCAAGAACAGTCGGTGCTCTTAACCACTGAGCCATCTCTCCAGTCCCTAGAATTTCTTAAGAATAGACAAAGCCAGGGGCTGGAGAGATAGCCTAGCGATAAGAGCACAGACTGCTCTTGCAGAGGACCCGGGTTCGATCCCCAGCACCCACATGGCGGCTAAGAACCGTCTGTAACTCCAATTCCAGGAGAACTCCAGTTCCAGGGGAATCCGAGACCCTCTTCTGACTTCCGCGGCATTGCACGACACGTTTGCATGCAGACAGTACATTCATACACGTACAAAAAAATAAATAAAAATTAAATTTAAAAAATTAAATTAAATAAAAAAAAAAAAAAAAAAAAAAGACAAAGCCTCTGCCGGGCGTGGTGGCACACGCCCCAGAGGCAGGTGGATCTTTGTGAGTTCAAGGCCACCCTGGTCTACAGAGTGAGTTCCTGGAAGAACACCCTGTCTTGAAAAGACAAAAAAAGAAGAAAAAGAATAGACAAAGCCAGGGCTGGAGAGATGATTCAGCAGTTAACACTTGCTATTCTTCCAAATGACCTGGGTTTGATTCCCAGCATCCATAGTGCAGCTAAAAACCATTTGTAACTCCAGTTCCAGGGGATTTGACTCCCTCTTATGCCTTCTGTGGGCACTGCAGGCACATGGTGCACTTATACACATGCAGGCAAAATACACACATAAAAAATAATAATAAAATTTTTTTTGTTTAATTTTTTATTTATTTATGTATGTGTACCTGTGGAGGAGAAGTTTGGACCCAAAGAAGAAATTCCTTCTATAACATGGATATCACCAACAGTAGCTAAATTACCAGATTCCTTGTTTTAGCAAACTTGTATTGAGCATCTGTCTATGAATTATTTAACATACAATCTGTAGGTATTGTCAAAAATACAAAACTAGTAGAAGTTCTTATTCTCAAAGAATTTAGACTTAGCAGGAAAGGATAATGTTGAGATAATTTTTTAAAATGATTAATATGTGATGAAGAATCAGGGTGTAGTACAGACAACAGACACAATAGCTTATAAAAGAGGGGCAAAAGAAAAATAAAATCTTACTCCAAAATAGCCATTTTCACTCATGTGTGCTGACACAGGCCTGTAGCCCAAGCACTGGGGAGACAGAGGAAAACAGGAGGATCAAGAGTTCAAGATGAGTTCCAGCCACACAGTGAATTTGAGGCAAGTGTGGAATATATGGTCTCAACAACAACAACAACAACAAAAAGCAGCATTCATTTGGCTTTTATTACACTTACAGTCCATGGTTTCTTCTGTTGCTGAATCTCTCATTATCTGGCATAAAATTTATTGAATTAGAATTCAGAAAGTCATAATCTTTTTTTTTTTTTTTTGGTCTTTTCGAGACAGGGTCTCTTTGTAGGAAAGTCATAATCTTTTATGGATGACTTGTGTTCCAGTACTTTGTGTGAAGATAGAAAGTACATGGAAGAAGCAATAACGCTTAGCCTTCTTTGAAACCTAGTCACAGAAATACTTTTCAATTCACATTGTTCTTAGTACTATATGTAGATTTTTTTCCCTCAAAACAATCAATTTTTTTTATTTATTTATTTTTGTATCTGTATGAGTGTACTGTCTGCATGTAGATTTGTGCACCCGTGTCGTGCAATGCCGCAGAGGTCAGAAGAGGGTCTCAGATTCCCCTGGAACTGCAGTTCTCCTGGAATTTGAGTTACAGATGGTTCTCTGCAAGAGCAGTCGATGCTCTTAACCGCTAAGCTATATCTCCAGCCCCCACAATCAATTTTTAAGTGCACATGGAATATGGTGAATAGAAGTCTCTATTAATGCACTTATCGAAGTACTGCAAGACTTTTGTACCAGGTTGCAAATGGCAAGAAGGCAGGTACAGTCTTTTATTATTTTCGTATTCCTCATATAATGCCTGGCATCTGTAATAGGTGATCAATGACAAGTCACCAAACAAAACTGAATTCTTTAAAAAATGAGAACACTTGTCTTTAAAATAAATTAAAATTATTTTTTAAAATATGAACTTAGAGCCAGGTGTGGTGGCGCAACCTTTATTTATTTATTTATTTTTTTCTTTTTGGTATTTTCGAGACAGAGTCTCCCTGTCTCAAAAATACCAAAAAAAAAAAAAATAATAATTAAAATAAAATAAAATAAAAATAAAATAAAATATGAACTTAAGTTGGGCATCATGGCATATACAATACAATCCTAGCTAGCATTCAGGAAGCTAGGACAGAGGATTTTGAGTTCAAGGCCAGCCTGATTTACAAATCAAAACCCTGTCTTAAAAAAAAAAAAAACCAATAAGGCCAGCAAGATGGCTCAACAGGTAAAGATGTGTGCTGCCAACTCTAAAGAGCTGAGTTCAATCCATGAAACCCATATATGGATGGAAAGAAATAAGTCTTTTTTTTTTTTTTTTTTGGTCTTTTTGAGATGGGGTCTCCCTGTAGCCTCAGCTATCCTGGAACTCACTCTGTAGACCAACCAGGCTGGCCTTGAACTCACAAAGATCCACCTGCCTCTGCCTCCCAAGTGCTAGGATTAAAGGCGTGCGCCACCACGCCTGGCAAGAAATAAGTCTTAAAAGTTGTCCTACATCCTCCAGACCTATGCCATGGCATATGCACTCTCTACATACACACATTAAATACATAAATAAATAAAATAAAATGATAGGGAAATAATAAAATGATAGATAGATAGATAGATAGATAGATAGATAGATAGATAGATAGATAGATAGATATAACATGGGGCTAAAGAGATGGCTCAGTGGTTAAGAGCATTTTGTTGTTAATCATGAGGACCAGAGTTTGAATCCTAACACCCACAACAAGTGGCTCACAACTGCTTGTAACTCTAGATCCAAGGGATCCAACACTCTACTGGTCTTTGTAGGCATCCATACACATGTACATATACACTCACATAAATATAATAAAAGACACACTCACATAAATATAATAAAAATAAATATTTTAAATAATAACAAAAGTACTAAAAATTTAAAAAGAAATCTGAAGTATTTTCCACAACGGAAATTTAAAATAAGTACCATAATTTTTAACAAGAAAAACATAACCCTAAGGATTAAGCAGAATAGAAAAACTACTTATACGAATATTTATTAGTGATCTGCCTGGCAAAATTCCAAGTGTAAGAATTTAATTCCTCATTCATCCCAACTTCTGACAAAGTTTTCTTTATTTCCTGTTTTGATTATTTACCCCCAAAGCTGACAAATTGGTATGCTTATTGTCTCGAAGAAGTGAAGATGTTGTATCAAATTTATATATATTACCCTTTCCTAAGTTTAATTTATTCATTACAACAAAGGGTATAGTTTTCTGATATAACAATGTAGTATGTGAAACCAACATAAAAAAACTGCTTTTTATGTTTGCTTGTTTTGAGTTAAGGTCTCTCTAGATAGCCCAAGTTGGCTTTGAACTCACTATTTAGTCCAGGCTGATCTTGAACTTGTGATCCTTCCAGAATGCTAGGCTTACAAGAGTGCACTACACCAAGCCCACCTAAGATTGCTTCTTACTTAACAATCACCAATGATAATATTTAGAAAGTGAAAAAAGATTAAGTCTGTAAAGCTTTGGAGAGAAAAAGGAGGAGGTGATAAAAAGGTATGCTGAGAAACGTGGGAAGGTATTTGCAAGTTTCACTATAAATATATTTCTAGAGAAAGGGTTAGAACTATAGTGCCAGATAGTAAATTAAAGAAAACGAAGTGTTAAACATGTAAGGCAGCATGCTAAACCTTCCATACTGTGCTGGCTTTAGAGAGCATACATTAATCTTTCTTCACCTTTTATTTTATTGCATGACCAAACTTCTCTAAGTCTCACCTCTTAAGAATTAGCTTCAGGGAAGGGTGTGGATGAAAACCATGTGCAGCCTAATAAAAACAGCTCATTTTTAAACTGCTGCCAGACATATGTGTTTTATGAGTAAGACCTCAGATAATCCTTTGATTAAGAAGCTTCTGCATTCTAAATATACAATGTTGCCAGCAAGAGGAGCCTCAGGTTCCAAGTACACCAATTTCATTCTTTCAGATATCTACCAGAAATAAATCTCTTTTGTAAGTTACATTTTCTTCTACTTTCAAGTTTTTCAGAAGGGAAGACCCAATTAAAGTAAGTGAAGATTCTGCTCCATCAAGTCTTTCTACTGAAATACTTCATCTGGGTCTCAGCAATCATTTATCCAAAGCTCACTTCCAGCAAGTGAGGCATTATGGGATCTAAAAAGAAGACTACAGATGCAAATAACTAGATTGTAAGGAGAATGACAAAGTTCAGAAACAACAAAGCAGCTGGGCAGTCCTAGAAAAACCTTGTGAGGGAGGTAACAGTGTTGTGATTGACAGATAAAATTTTACATTAGGGGCTGGAGAGATAGCCTAGTGGTTAAGAGTGCTGACTGCTCTTGCAGAGGACCTGGGTTCGATCCCCAGCACCCACATGGTGGCTAAGAACCGTCTTTAACTCCAGTTCCAGGGGAATCTGACACTCTCTTCTGACCTCTGTGGCATTGCATGACACGGGTGCACCAACCTACATGCACACAATACATTCATACACATATAAAAATAAAAAAAATATTTAAAAAACTATACATTATTTTCTGTGCAAAATATGTTCTGAAGCACATATATATTGCAGAATTGCTAAATCTACCCAATTAACCAAAGTATTACTTCAGTTATAGTTTTTTGGGGGGTTTTTTGGTCTTTTCGAGACAGGGTCTCCCTATAGTCCCAGCTGTCCTGGAACTCACTCTGTAGACCAGGCTGGCCTTGAACTCACAAAGATCCGCCTGCCTCTGCCTCCCAAGTGCTAGGATTAAAGGTGTGCACCACCACGCCCGGCTTCTCAGTTATCGTTTTTTATGGTAAGAACACTTTACAATTCAAGAATACAACACAGCTTCATAAATCATGAGAAACAACAGCTATCTTGAATTTCTTCCTCTTATCTAACTATAGTTATGTATCAGTGTCTGAACTGGGACTTAAAGGATGGGTAGGACTCTAAACTGCAGAAGGAAAACCACACAAGTCAACAGAAATGCACTGAGCCAAGACATATCTGGAAGTCAAAAATTTGGAAGACAGTCTGGTACAAAGTGAAAGAAGATTAAGGCAGAATGATGAACTGGGAACAAGGATAGTGTATCTTAGTAACTATTTGTATTTTCCTAACAAGTAAATGAACAAATCTATTATTTTAGTAATAGTAATCTGACAAGTAAAGGTAGACTCAGAAGAACAGAGTAAAGACAGTGAATCAACATGAAATGAAATAAAGCAAAGTTATGAATCTATTAAAATCACCAGGCATGGTGATGCATGCCTTTAATCCCAGCACTCAAAAGGTAAAAGCAGGTGGATCTCTGTGAGTTCAAGGCTGCCCTGGTCTACTGAGTTCCAGGTCAGCTGGGGCTTCATGTCTCAGAACAGATGATTGATTAGATTAGATTAGATTAGATTAGATTAGATTAATAGATAGATAGATAGACAGATAGATAGATATTAAACAATGAAATAAAATAAAATAGTCTAATGACATGATGGAAACTGAAGAAGACATGGGGGCTGGAACCAAAATCTGAAGAATAAAAAAATACTGTGAAGGCTGGGTGCAGTTGTGTACACCTATAATCCCAGCACTTGAAGTAAAAATAGGAGGTTAAGGAGTTCAAAGTCATCCTTAGCTCCCTAGGGAATTTGAAGCCAGCCTGAGCTACCCTAGACCTTGTCCCAAAACAAACAATCACAAAAACCCCCACAAGCCCGGCTCAGTGGTGCATGTCTATAACCCTCGCATTAGAGGTTCAGACAAGAGGATGTTAAGTTCAAGGCCAGCCTGGGCTATTATAGTTAAGACCCTGTCTCAAAACAAACAAATGAAAAATAAAACAAAAACAAAAAATAGGCTGGGAAGAGGGCTCAGTTGGTAAAGTACAAGCATGAAGACCTGAGTTTGATCCCTGGCATTCACATAAAAGCTGGGCACAACACAATGGTGCCCATCTGTAACCCTAGCATTGGAGAGGCAAAGTTCCTGTGGCTTGCTGGTCAGTCTGCAAGCTTCAGGTTCAGTGAGAAACCATATCTCACAAAACATGGTAGAGAACAATTGAGGAAGACACATGACCTATAGTCTCTACATGCACACAAACACACAGTGCACATCCACAAGACCATGGGATCACATACACATATACGTGTACAGGTGCACACACTTGCATACATGTATACACATACACACACACACACACACACACACACACACACACACACACCACACACACACCCCAAAACCGTGATGGTTTAAAGTGAGCTGGCAATAAAACAGAGAAAAGATAATCACAAAAAGAATCAGGTTAATGAAATATTATCAAAGCAATCTACATTGCCAAGTAGTACAGAATGAAAGTTAAGACCATAAACAAAATGAACAGCTTTTCAAGTAGGATGCTTGGTTCACCAATCAGATAAAGTAAGATTAGAAGTCAGATTTCAAGAGAGTAAGAAATGAATGTGTTACAAGAACACAGAAGGTTCACATAGAATGCTCTTTGCATGGCTGAAAAAGAGAAAAGGGTAACTTGGTGGGAGCAAGAGTCAAACCAAGAGCTTTTAAGGATACAAGAAACTTGAATGAAAAAAATATATATGATTTTTAAAATTTACATTCTGAAGTACTCAAACCACATACAAGTCTAGGCTGATTATCCCTAATTAAAAAAAAAATCTAAAATCCAAAGAACTCCAAAATCTGAAACATTTGAGTGCCAGCATGACACCACAGTGGAAAGTTCCACTCAAACATCCAAAATTACTAAAAATACTATACGAAATTACCTTCTGACTGTATATATGATGTATATGGTTATGAGTGAAACATAAATATCCTATCCACATAGACTCATTAGGTATATGCTGGAATTTGAAAATCCTAAAGTAGCTGGAGCACATCCTGGATCTTTAATCAGATCAAGGCCACCCTGGACTAAATAGCAAGTTCAGCTGGGGCTATAGTGAGACCCTGTCTTAAAAAAAAACAAAAGCAAAAATACCCCCAAACAATCAAATCCACAAAAATTCTGGACTCCAGCATTCTGATAAGGGATATATATTAGCTTGCTTCTGTAATGGTCTAACCCCTAGTTGGGGGAGGGGGAGGGGGAGAGACAGGGTCTCCCTAGTAGACCAGGCCAGCCTCTATTTCATAGAGATCTGCCTGCTTCTGCCACCTGAGGGGTGGGATTAAAGGTATGCACCACCACTTCCGTTGTGAAGTGAGCTTTTTGAAGGTAGAGTTAGAGGACAGCATGAAAGTAAGACTCTCATGACAGGATTAGAAGAGACATCAGAATCTCAGTCTTTCTTTCTAGAAAGTCTATGTGAAGAGACAGTGAGAACACAAATGTGTGCAACCTTATCAGCCCTACTGCACCTCATCAGTCCAACTGCATGTATCTCATTAGCCCAACTGCACAACTTTATTGGCCCAACTGCACTTCATTAACCCAACTGCACAAATCAGTCCAACTGCACCTCATCAGTCTAACTATACCACATCAGTTCAACTACAGCAGCATCATATCAGACTTCCAGCCTCTAGAACTGTAAGAAAATAAAATTTCTATCATTTGCCGGGTGTGGTGGCACACGCCTTTAATCCTAGCACTTGGGAGGCAGAGGCAGGCGGATCTTTGTGAGTTCAAAGCCAGCCTGGTCTACAGAGTGAGTTCCAGGACAGCTGGGACTACAGGGAGACCCTGTCTCGAAAAGACCAAAAAAAAAAAAAAAGAAAAAAAAAAGACATGGCTTGGGGCTGGAGAGATGGCCTAGCGGTTAAGAGCACCAACTGCTCTTGCAGAGCACCCAGGTTCAATCCCCAGCACCCACATGGTGGCTAAGAACCGTCTGTAACTCCAATTCCAGTAGAACTCCAGTTCCAGGGGAATCCGACACCCTCTTCTGACCTCCGCGGCATTGCACGACATTGGCGCACAAACTTACAAGGCAGACAGTACATTCATACACATACAAAAATAAAAAATAAAAAAAATTCTTTAAAAATAAAAAAAGACATGGCTTGGGCTGGAGAGATGGCCTAGCAGTTAAGAGCACTGACTGCTCTTGCAGAGGACCCAGGTTTGATCCCCAGTACCCAAATGGCGGCTGAGAACCGTCTTTGACTCCAGTTCCAGGGGAATCAGACACCCTCTTCTGACCTCCGTGGCATTGCATGACACAGGTGCACAAACCTACATGCAGACAGTATATTCATACACATAAAAAATAAATAAAAAAAATTTTTAAAGACATGGCTTATTCCTTCACAAACACTATCAGTGGAAATTTCTTCATAACATCAAGACACAAGTTAGGAACAAACAAACAAACAAACAAACGTAATTCAAACTTCCTTTGCTGAATCTCTCATATGCCACAGTAACCCAGAGAAGTTCTTCACAGTATTGTGTCTAGGCTTGGTGGCTAATGCCTATACTCCCAGTACATGGGTGGCTGAGACAGGAGGATTATCTGGAGTTTAAGACCACCAACCTGGGCTACATATTGAGTTCAAGGCCAGCCAGAGATATACAGTAAGGCTATTTCACAAAAATAAAATCCAAGCATGATGGTTTACACCTCTAATCCCAGAAGATCAGGAATTCAAGGGAAGGTAGCGATATGTGAGCTCTCCTGTCTCAAAACAAAACAAAACAAACAATTATATGCATATGTTTAAAGGAAGGAAAATCAAGTATGACTAAAAAAAATTATTGTTTATAGTACTAGAAGGTACTGTACATGCTACTGGAAAGAAAAATTTACCTAGCTATGAACACTATGAACTACAATAACAACTGGCCAGTACATTAGTGGCAGAAATATTATCTGAGTAACTAACCACTCTGTAACCAGATTTAAGGTCTGCTTCCTAGGATGGAACCCATACCTGACACTGATATCAGGCTTAAGAATCTGAGGCTAAACAGGTCACAGGACATAGGGGAGAACCTAATACTAGCTTTCTACTAAATAGTTATATTAAATTGACTCTTAATGACTTATTATCATACCTATAGATTAACGTATATTTCAACTCTCACCACAGAGGTTTCCTTATGAAACAGAGGATGATTAACACAGAAACCCAAGAGTGGCCAACATGCAGAGAACAAGAGGCTACCGAGTGCTTATTCCTGAATAGGGCACCTATATCGAACTTCTGCCTCCCAAGGCTCAGGGATCATTGCGAAAGAGGGAGGAGAAAGATTCGATGAGCCAGAGGTGGAAGATAACCACAAGGAAACAAGAGCTTTCCAGACAGTTGGTCAGTTACTCATATGAACGCAGCAACAGTGACAGCATACATAGTCCCATGCAAGCTCAAACCAGACAAAATCCCAGCACAGACACGAAGAAGTGCATTAAGAAACTCCAACACTACCTAAGGAAATTGTGGCAACAAATGGCTGCTGGGAAGGGCAGACAGTCTCTGTCAAGGATAGGATTTTTGGCAGGTTAAGCAGGCTACAGTGGATGGACCCACACAGAAGGACATTTGGAAACACAAATTAGACTCTATAGGCCATATATATGTGTGTGTGTGTGTGTGTGTATATGGCCCATAGAGTCTATATATATATATATATATATATATATACACACACACACACACACTACACACACGCACACATATGGAGAGAGAGACAGAGAGACAGAGAGAGAGAGAGCGCAAGCACTAAATTGGGCAGGGGAAATAAGGGAAGGCACAGATAAGGGAGAGGATTTAAATATCATCAAATTATAGTCTATGAAAATTGTAAAATTTCAATAAAATATGGAAAACAGTTTAATCATTTATAGTACCCAAAATAAACAGTGAGAACAATAAAAAATTTTTAAAAAACTACAGTTTGGGAAAATGTATTCATACATGTCCAATAGCCTCCAAAAAGTACAAAGACAAATCAAATAACACTGACTGGGTTTCACTGGGAAGAATCTTTACAAAAGAAGTCTATATAAAGCAAACATTTATCTTTTAAAATGAACAAGCAAATCTATCTCTCAAAATAGTTCCAAAAATAGCAAAGAAAATTTGAAATAATTTGAGTGACACCTGTGTTTGGCACCCAGCTAAAGAATTTTATCTCAAGAGAAGATAATATATATTTTCCATAGGTTGACATGGGCTTTTAACAAGACCCTATGCCCCACAGAATGCCCATAATCTGCTATGACTCTACTCAGTCACAGCCTCATATTTCCAATCTTTCCCTGGCTTCTGGAGTACCTTCTTCACCTGTGTTAACTGTACAATCTAAAGAAGCCCATCCACACATTTCATTACAATGAAAGAGAACATTCACATGCTAGAGGTCTTAATTCAGCCCTCTGGTGAGTGTTGTTTTGTTTTAAGGAGTCATAGTTCAGTTTCTTCAAAAAAGTGGCATTTCAAGGGTTCTTAAGGGGCAAATGCACTGAAAAGACACACCTTCCTTCCTAAGCACCACTTAAAATGCTTCTATTACTGTCAAGCCAATAGCATGTCTGGACTAGTACAAAATTCCTATCACTGGAAAGAAAAATATTAGTATAATATTTTTGTCATATATTCCTAAAGTATTAGTCCTCATCCAAAGCAAACAACCTCCTATACACATACTGATGACCTAAGAAAATGGTGCAAAAGCTACTGGAAAGAATGGGGCTAGAGGGATAATATGTTCCTATTTCTTTTTATTTTATTTATTTTTGTATGTGTATGAATGTACTGTCTGCATGTGGATTTGCACACCCATGTCATGCAATGCCGCGGAGGTCAGAAGAGGGGTTCGGATTCCCCTGGAACTGGAGTTAAAGACGGTTCTCAGCCGCCATGTGGGTGCTGGGGATCGAACCCGGGTCCTCTGCAAGAGCAGTTGGTGCTCTTAACCGCTAGGCCATCTCTCCAGCCCTGGTTCTTGTTTCTTTTTTTTTTTTCTTTCTATTTTTGTATGTGTATGAATGTACTGTCTGCATGTAGGTTTGTACACCCATGTCGTACAATGCTGCGGAGGTCAGAAGAGGGTCTCGGATTCCCCTGGAACTGGAGTTCTCCTAGAATTGGAGTTACAGACGGTTCTTAGCCGCCATGTGGGTGCTGGGGATCAAACCTGGGTCCTCTGCAAGAGCAGTCTGTGCTCTTAACCGCTAGGCTATCTCTCCAGCCCCAATATGTTCCTATTTCTTTTTTTTTTATTTATTTTTGTATGTGTATGAATGTACTGTCTGCATGTAGGTTTGTACACCCATGTCGTACAATGCTGCGGAGGTCAGAAGAGGGTCTCGGATTCCCCTGGAACTGGAGTTCTCCTAGAATTGGAGTTACAGACGGTTCTTAGCCGCCATGTGGGTGCTGGGGATCAAACCTGGGTCCTCTGCAAGAGCAGTCTGTGCTCTTAACCGCTAGGCTATCTCTCCAGCCCCAATATGTTCCTATTTCTCAGGAGACAATAAACTATAGGAAACTCCCTACTTATAACAGAAATACAGAACATTGAGTCAAACTACTTTGGAAAAAAGAAAAATGTATAAATTCAACATGACACAAGGCCCAGTATACATTTCCTTTTGAACTACACAGAAAAGGCCAAGTAAAATCTATGAGCAGGTATCTAACATACCGTATTAACTACTTCAGAAACAAACACTGAGACTGTTAAACTAAGGCATAGCAGATGACAGCAGATGTGAACTGTCAAATTTTCCAAGGATGAAGGGACAATCCCATACATTTTTTTTTCCTTTCATATAAGGTAGAGCAGGAAACATCTAAGTAAACTTCCAATCAACAGACATTTAGCTCTGCTAGAGAAGACTTGTTTGCTTAGATAGTTTTAAAGTCTTGATTCCAGGTAATGCTTCATCTATTCATTTTTCTAAAAAAAAAAAACCTAATTAGAGAGGAGTGTAGTAGTACACATCTTTCATCTCAGTACTTGTGAGGCAGAAACAGGTGGATCTCTGTGAATTCAAGGCCATTCTGTTCTATACAGCAAGTTCCAGGCCAGTTGGGGCTACAGGGAAACACTGTCTCAAAAAAGACAAAAAAACAAAACACAACAACAACAAACAAACAAAAAACTAAGATCTAGGTGTGTTGGTGCATGTCTATAATCCTAACACTCAGGAGGCAGAGACTGGAAGATCATTTCAAGTTCAAGGCCAGCTAGTCTATACAGTGAATTCTAGGACAGCCTGGACTACACAGCAAAACCCTATTTCAAAAAATTTGTTTGGAACTGAAGAGATGGCTTAATGGTTAAGAGAACTGGCTACACTTGGGGAGGATCTGGGTTTAATTCCCAGAACCCACATTGCGGCTAACTGTCCATAATTCCAGCTCTGGGGGATCCACTACCTTCTTCCGACCTCACTGCCCACTATACAACACAGGTGCTCCTATGCATGCAAGCAATACACTCATATACATTAAAAATAAAAATAATTTTTAAAAAGAAAAACAAAGCCAGGCATGGGGGTGCACGCCTTTAATCCTAGCACTTGGGAGGCAGAGGCAGGTGGATCTTTGTGAGTTCAAGGCCAGCCTGGTCTACAAGGTGAGTTCCAGGACAGCTGGGGCTACAGGGAGACCCTGTCTCGAAAAGACAAAAAAAAAAAAAAAACAGGAAAAAATCTAAATGAACTTCATATATATGGTCTGTTGTATTTTGGAAACAGAAGAGTGTCCAGAAACACTAGCATTTCCATCATTTGTTGCAAAATTTACAAATCAGATTAAAATTACTCTTTATGAAGATTTTTTTTAATTTATTTTGAAATTTTCTTATTCAGAGTAGGCTTCAGGGAAACTTCCAAAAGGCATAAATGGTTCAAGCATGAAAATGAAATACTTTTAAAAATTTGTAATTTGGATATATTCTACAAGAATGACTTTTCTAGGTGACAAGCCAATTAAAAATATATAAATAAAAACTTCCAATGAACTCCTTATACATTTAAATTATGTCAGTGTTTTTCTTACAGTAAAAGACTGAGTTGCTTAAATTCTACAACCTAAAACCTGGAAATGAGACCTAAGAATAAAATATACCCCACTTTATTAGAAGCAATTGCTTTCCTTACACAGTTGAGAAAGAGATGGGTAATGTGGCCTATTCTCAACCTACAATGTTAGTTTCTAGTATTTTAAGCTTCCATGTCAAAGCCACATTACAACCCCAGGCTTCTCCCTGCAGTGAGTGATCATGCCATGCAGAGCACACACAAGAAAGGCTGCAGTTATCAAACAACAAGAGGAAACAGCATGAAGCAAGCTCTGAAGGTGCAAGGCTGAATTAGCTACATTAGCTTACCATAGATCTCGGATCTACTCTCCTCTGAACTAGACTTTGTCTTCTTGGAGGAGCTATCTGCACAAGAGCGGGAGAAAAGGAGAGATATAGAAAACATGGAGACCAACGTAAGGGGAAAATTTCATGGGGGGGAAAAAGAATGAATCATGATCAAGTTAATTCGTGCAAACATAAAAGTATGAACATCACAGATGACAGCTCTTAGAATAGTCATGATTAAAGAAAAGACAGTGCAATAAAAATACAAACACATGAATTCTATCAAATATATCAGCTGATAATTGTAGAGATGACAAAAGCACTAAAAGCTATAGTAAGTCCATCATGAAGTGTTATACCTCTCTGTAAAATCTGTCTTTGAAGACACGTACCTCACGTACAAGCGATACATATACAAAATGAAACTAAACATACTAAAATGACTATTTTTGTGAACTTTGGGCAGAAATGTGTATTAAAAAGACAATAATTATACAAATAAAAGCCTCTAAAGCCTATGATTCAAACTTAGGTATCAAAAATAGAGAACTCTCTGGAGATTAGTGATACATTGCTATACTCAACAAAGCCTCCTAAACTAATACAAAGTAAATTATTCATTATTTACTTCCTAGTTTCCCCTTCTTAGATAAGACTTAAAGTTTTTTTCAAAAAAGAGATTATCCTAAAAGTATGAAACTTCATAAATAGTCACATAAAACATATTCCCTATTAAATATTCAGAATTATGTTTCTAATTAAAAATATCTTGAAAGGACATGTATTTATGTATTTGATAGTAAACCATTTACTCTTATCTTTTGTCACAGGGATATACAACTAAATAATACATGCTCAAAGAAAATATATCTGGGCTAAAAAGGCTCAGCAGTAAGAGCACTGATTGCTCTTGCAGAGGACCAGGATTTAGTTTCTAGCACCCACATAATGGCTAACAAACATCTAGTTCTGGTGATCCAATACCCTCTTCTGGCCTCTGTGGGCATTGCATGCACATGGTGCACTCACATATATGCAGGTAAAATGCTTATACATATAAAAAAAAAATAAAATTTTCAAAAAAGATCATATATCAATTTCAAATGAAAACAACAAAATTATTAAGCAATTTTTATAAATCAAATACTGAGATTACAGGGAAAAAGAAAAAGGTGGGAGAATTAAATCAATATATATAAAATAAAGAATATAAATTAAGTTGGCTAAATGAAGTATCTAGAAAAAAAAAATCAACACTACAGAGGTTGCAAAAAGACAGCTGAGATCAGAGTACTTTTTGACTGAAGAAAGGGAAGGGTTTCTCCTGGAAACTGTGGCATATCCCTGTAATCTCAGCAGCTGAGAGGCAGAGGCAGGAGGATCACAAAGTTAAGGCTAGACTGAGTTATAAAAACGAAACTTTGTCTCAAAATACAAAGAAGGGAAGAGAAAAAAGAAGAAAGGGGGAGTCTGTTCATTTTTTATTCAAAACAAGATAATCATTAATTTTTGAAGTTGCATTCACCACTGAGTTTTCAGTGAGCACAAAGTTTGCAGTTGTTACACCCTTGGTTTTATGATATACTAGTACTTATACCCCAAATCATCCTATACTAAAACAGCTATTTCTATGACATTATCTTTACAATGCTGCTTCCACTATGTAGTCTACAGTGTTGAGAGTGCACTCATTCATACTGACTGCAAAGGTGATGTTGCATGACTGGGAGGTGTGAGTAGGTATGAAGAAACCACACTGAGCATTTTGAGTCACAGCTGTATGGTTCTGACACCTGTATGGTTCTGAACCTCACCTCTCTGAAAATATTACTTGGAAGAACAAGAGCATTTTACCTGTGGGGTCAAAATCATGTGATGCACTGCGTTCAACTCTCTGCTTCTTATCTGTTGGTGACTCTCGGTTCAAAATACTTCCATGCCTAGATTAAATCAGAGCAATCACATATTACTGCAAGAGAAGGATCAGAGTAAAATCTTGATATAAAAATTCCACAAATGTGGGTTTGTTTTTTGGTTTTTGTATGTGTACGAGTGTACTGTCTGCATGTAGGTTGGTGCACCCATGTCGTGACATGAAATGCCGCAGAGGTCAGAAGAGGGCATCAGATTCCCCTGGAACTGGAATTAAAGACGGTTCTTAGCCACCATGTGGGTGCTGGGAATCGAACCCAAGTCCTCTACAAGAGCTGTCGGCACTCTTAACTGCTGAGCCATCTCTCCAGCCCCTACAAATGTGTTTTTAGGTGTACATGTATGGACATGTGTGTGACCATGTAGATGTAGGCACCCACAGAAGCCAGAAAAGAGCATAAGATCTGGAGGAGCCAGAGTTACAGGTGGTTGTGAACTGCCCAATGTGGGTGCTGGGAACCAAACTCTGCTACTCAGCAAGAGCCAAACACTCTTAACAAATAGGCAATCATTTCAGCTCCAAAACTTGTCTGTAAACCCCTCCAAACAAAACTCTGAGCACTTTTAATCTCAGCCCTTGGGAGGCAGAGGCAGCCTGGTCCATACAGTGTCTTCCAGGTGGACTGAAACTAGGGAGACTCTGTCATAAACAAACAAACAAACACCAGGTACATGTCTTTAATCCCAGCACTCAGAAGGCAGAGGCAGGTGGAGCTCTGTGATATGGAGGCCAGGCTGATCTATAATCTACATAGAGAGTTCCAGGCCAGCTGGAGCTACAGGGAGACTCTGTCTCAAGGGGGAAACCACATAAAAAACAAACAAACAAACAAAAAAAAACAACACCCTAGGAAATGCGTTTTACCTACCCTTACACAGCATAGGCCTAGGCCTCTCTCTATATATATATTTTTGTTTGTTTGTTTGTTTGGTGTTTTTTTTTTTTTTTCGGTCTTTTTGAGACAGAGTCTCCCTTTAGTCCCAGCTGGCCTGGAGCTTACTATGCAGACCAGGCTAGCCTTGAACTCACAGAAATCCGCCTGTCTCTGCCTCCCAAGTTCTAGAATTAAAGGCGTGCGCCACCAAGCCCAGCCATTAAAAATTTTAACTTATGCCATGTGTTGATTATAAAAGGACCTCAAATAGTAAACTAGTATTCATTATTAAAGCCTATTTTAATCTCAGAAACAACTACAAACCATTTTTTAGTGTCTTTCACAGGTCAATCACTAGCATTTCTATTTAACAATATGAAAACAGTGCCCCCAAATAAATTCAACACATTTCCTGACCTTATACATACTATGGGCAAGTTCAAAATCACTATGTTATCTATAACATGCATTAACAACAGTTGATAAAAACAAACCCACCTTAGGCAAGCATCATTTTAACCTGCCTTCTTGGGGTTAGGGGTTAGCCACAAAAGTCTAACCCAACCACCTTTGCCACAAGATGGCACTAGAATTATTGGAGGTTTTTGCGGGGGAGTGAGGGAGTTGTGATTGATATGGGATCTCCCTGTACCTCCATCTAGCCTGAAACTTGCTATGTAGATCAGACTGTCTGTGAACACACAGAGACAGGCCTGCCTCTGCCTTCTGAGTGCTGGAACTAAAGGCATGCACCATCACACCTAACTTACTGGTTTTCCTCTATGGCTTACTTAACAAGGATCAGGTGACGGCTGGGCAAGAGAAAAAGAGCCTATGATGCATGAACTTCCAGTTAACGGAAAGGCATTGGTATCCTGGACAGTGCTGTCACTAACAGGGATAAAAAGTACTATAATTACTAGGAATTGTATCTTAGAAATATCTCTTTTTTTTTAATTTTTATTTATTTCTGTATGTGTATCAATGCACTGTCTGCATGCAGGTTTGTGCACCCATGTCATGCAATGCCGCGGAGGTCAGAAGAGGGTCTCGGATTCCCTTGGAACTGGAGTTCTCCTGGAATTGGAGTTTCAGATGGCTCTCGGCCGCCATGTGGGTGCTGGGGATTGAACTCGGGTCCTCTGTAAGAGCGGTCGGCACTCTTAACCGCTAGGCCATCTCTCCAGCCCAGAAATATCTTTTTTAAATTTTATTTATTCTTTATGTGTATGACTATACTGTCTGCATGTAGGTTAGTGCACCTGTGTCATGCGATGCCTCAGAGGTCAGAAGAGGGTGTCAGATCCCCCCTGGAACTGGAGTTAAAGACAGTTCTCAGCCGCCATGTAGGTGCTGGGGATTGAACCCGGGTCCTCTGAAAGAGCAGTCGGCACTCTTAACCGCCAGGCCATCTCTCCAGCCCCAGAAATATCTTAAATAACATTTACGGCAATTATAATGAGAAAGATCATGTTTAAAGCAGAGTCTCAGATTCTTCTTCCTCAGGAAATTAATACCTGCATAGATATAGCCCAATCTGAACAATCTTAAAATAATTAAGACTAGTTCAGTTCATTAAAGGCACTGAGAGTCACTCAAGTGATAAAACATACTAGTGATCCATTTTACCTCCCTAAGCAACTCACAATTCAAAACAGTCACAAATTTTAAAATTAAATTTCTTCATAGGGAGTGACCTTAAAGAGTCAATTTGAATAAACTTTTTAAATGCTTATATTAAAAACACTGAAAATATTATCAAAACAAGGCTGAGTTCCAGAAAAAATATGCAACACCTGTTCTATTTGAAATCTGTGAAACATTATGAAATTTTGTACTACTTAAATCCACGTTCTCAAAAACCACAAAAATCTCTGTAATTTCAAAGGAATGCTTCTAATTAAAATTTAACCTACACTTTAGAATGAAGAGCAATTGAACAACTTACCTTAAAGGTTTTTTGAGGGGAAACCTGAAACAAAGGAAAACAAAAACAGACATTAGGTCGTTATTTCACTTGCAGAGATTTGGTTATTATCTACTAACTATACTAAACCAGAAGGCATTAAAATCCCATGCTAACTTTCCTAAAACAAGAATTTTTCATCTTTTCATGTTATTGAATCTTGTTTTTCAGATATTTATTTTTAGATTTAATAAATAAAAACCTTGAAAAAAATTACCTTTGTAATAATATCAGCAATTAAAACTGTTTCCAGAGTAGAAAACAAAGGAGGGCTTTTTTTTCTTTGTTTTTTTCTTATGGGGATCTATGAGCTGAAAGAACCAAACACTACACCAATTCCCCTTGGTTGTCTTTCTTTAAGAAATATTATAGCTGGCCATGGTGGCACGAGCCTTTGCTTGAAAAGTCAAGTCATGGGGGCTGGAGAGATAGCCTAGCGGTTAAGAGCGCCGACTGCTCTTGCAGAGGACCTGGGTTCGATCCCCAGCACCCACATGGTGGCTGAGAACCGTCTGTGACTCCAATTCCAGGAGAGCTCCAGTTCCAGGGGAATCCGACGCCCTCTTCTGACCTCCGTGGCATTGCACGACACGGGTGCACAAACCTCCATGCAGACAATACATTCACACACATAAATAAATAAATAAAATAAAATAAAAAAAGAAAAGTCAAGCAGGAAGATTCCAAGTTCAAAGCCAACATGGACTACATTAACAAGTTCCAGGCTAAGCCAGGCTACACAGTAAGACCCTGGCTTGAAAACAATAAAGAAAAAGAAGGAAGGTAGGCAGACAGGCTATGGAATTGTAAGTAATTTGGGTTTTTCTGTTTTATTTCGGGGAGCAGAAAGAGTTGAAACAGGGCCTCCTTACATAGCCCATGCCCTCCTCAAACTTGTGATCCTTCTGCTTTAGCCTTCCAGCATGCTGGGGGGTAGGAGGCCTGTGCTACCACACCCAGCCAGAGAGACTTCTTGCAGAGTCAGATGCTACACACAAATACTAGATGTAATAGGGTGATCTCTGGGTTTGGATTCCAGCACCCACATGGCAGCTCCCAACCTTCTCTAACTGCAGTTTCAGGGATCTAATGCCCTCTTCTGGTCTACGTGGGCAGTACACAACACAAGTGTACTTACATACATGCAGGAAATACACTCATACAGATAAAAATAAATAAATAAATAAATAAATAAATAATAAATAAATAAGATTAAAAGGAAGGTCTATTTTCTCCCATTTTTCTTTGGATTATGTCTTTTTTTTTTTTTTTAAGATTTCTTTTTTAGACACAGTTTCACTATGTAGCCCAGGGTAACTTCAAACTCAAGAGTAATCCACCTGCTTCAACTTCCCTAGTGCTTGGATTAAAAGCACGCACTACCATGCCTTGCTAGATTACTTTAGGACACAATAATTTTTTGGTTGCTCTTGCAGAGGACCAAGGTTTGACTCCTAGCACCAACATGGCAGCTAACAACTGTCCATAACTCCAGTTCCAGGAGATCTGACACCTTCTTCTGACTCTAAGAGCACTGCACCTACATGCAGGCAATACATTCAGAGACTATAAAATAATTAAAAAAAAAAAAAAAAAGGAAAAAGAGGGGCTGGAGAGATGGCCTAGCTAGCGGTTAAGAGTGCCGACTGCTCTTGCAGAGGACCTAGGTTCCATCCCCAGCACCCACATGGCGGCTGAGAACCGTCCTTGACTCCATTTCCAGGGGAATCTGACACCCTCTTCTGACCTCTGCAGCAGAGTATTATAAAACCCAAAACAATGCTGTTTACATCAGGATTTACAACATCCAGGGGGATTCAGGCAAGGAATCCTGGAAGTTCTCAAATTGCTGATTGTTAGTTAACATGTTTCCTGAGCTATTTTCTCTTACAAGGGAATGGACAAGGGAAAGAGGACAGAATGGAATGAGAAGACAAAGAATGAGGCCTGTCACAGTACAGCCTGCTTCTCATAATCTGCTCACTGCCATCACAAATTACATGAAGAACTTAAAAAAAAAAAAATTGAAGTCATGACGTTTTTCTCTAATTACTGAACTCCATGTTAAAGTGTCTGCAAAAACAAATATCCATGTATATACACATGCCTGCCACATATGTATATACCTACACATACAAACATGTACACATACACCCAGGTAACAATGCTGAGAGCACAGACCAGTGAAATGGCTCAGTGGGTAAAGGCATTTACTGCTAAGCCTGATGACCTGAGTTCAATTCCCAGATCTCATATGATAAAAGGAGAGAACTGACCTCTGACCTCCCCAAGTACACTGTGACACATGTATACACACACAATAAACAAACAAATGTAATTTAAAAATTAAAACAAGACCAAGGGCCTTCCCGGCTCTTTCACTGGCTTCTACTTCAGCTAAGTAAGCCACCAAAACCATCCCACAGTATAATAAAATCCCCACCGGCTGCTGATAAATGAAATAAGCAATCAGAGCACTAGAAATAGGAAGTCAGAATCCCCAAAGCCCAGATCTAGAGATCTGAGCCATCAATCTACTGATGATCACAGAAATTAAAAAAAAAAAAGGCAAATCATGAAAAAAACATGCTAAAGTCAGAGGGGTGGCACCTAGCATGACTTAGAACAGAGGTGGAAGCCATTGTTGAAAAATTTGAAAACCCAGAAAGAAAAAGTAACAAATAATATCAAATTCCACAGAAAGACAGGCCTGAAGGCTAAAAAGTGGTCTGTTCAGTATTAGGCTGATGAAAAAAATTCTGGGAAAAAAAATTCCACATTTTCAAATTCCTGCTCACTCAGTGCCAAGCTGATTGTAAATCTTTACTTATTATTTTAATAGAGCGGTTATATTTGAATGTAACACAATGCTAGGTGTGCCTAATGGAAACTGGATTTGAAAAGATGATGATGATGACAACAACAACTTGGATATTCAAACAATGAATATACCTGCATATATTTGTGTGTATTTTTCTAATTGGCAAAGAAAAAAAATTAGTATGATAAGCTATGATGAAAAGATAGAATAGAATGAGGAATTTGAGTAATTGTGCTCAAGGTGACCAGATGGCTTACTTTTGAAATCTTTTTTTTTTTTTTTTTGTTTTTTTTAGACAGGGTCTCCCTGTAGCCCCAGCTGTCCTGGAACTCACTCTGTAGACCAGGCTGGCCTTGAACTCACAAAGATTCGTCTGCCTCTGCCTCCTGAGTGTTAGGATTAAAGGCGTGCGCCACCATGCCAGGTTACTTTTGAAATCTTAAAGCACAGCTATATCCCAGAAACCCATTAACTAACCCATTCAGAATGTTAAGATGCAAGACAAGGTAGTGTATGCTTGTAATCCCAGAATTTAGGAGGCAGAGGCAAGTGCAGGGAAAGTTCAAGGCTAGCCCAAGCTATATATCAAGTTCTACAGAGTTCCCTAGTAAGTTTATACTAGACCTAAAATGTCTTTTCCTTGTTAGTTCCAAGGGCTAATATTAAAGTTCTAGGCAGCACTGCATAAAGATCTTCCTGAATCTTGTATTTTCATCTCTCTCAATGTGTTAGTGTGTGGACAATGTGGTTTGATAATTAAAATAGGCCCAACCCAATAACTAATAAATGTTAAAGTTCCATATTGGCCAGGTTTAACTATTTGTTTATATATGTGATTTTATAATTAAGATGTCTCTTTTTTTTATTTTTTTAATGAAACACTATCTCTGTATTAGCTTTAACTGCTTTTTTTTTCTAAATTTTATTTATTTTTGTATGTGTACTGTCTGCATGCAGGTTTGTGCACCCGTGTCGTGCAATGCCTCGGAGGTCAGAAGAGGGTGTTGGATTCCCCTGGAACTGGAGTTCTCCTGGAATTGGAGTTACAGACGGTTCTCAGCCGCCATGTGGGTGCTAGGGATCGAACCCGGGTCCTCTGCAAGAGCAGTTGGTGCTCTTAACCGCTAGGCTATCTCTCCAGCCCCAAGATGTCTCTTTTAAATAAGATTTTTTTTGGGGGGGGTCTTTTTGAGACAGGGTCTCTCTAGAGCTCCAGATGGCCTAGAACTTGCTGTGTAGAGCAGGCTGGCTTTGATCTCACAGATCTGCCTGCCTCTGCCCCTCTGCCCCCCTCTGCTTCCCTGCCCTCCTGCCTTCTAACAGCTTCCCAAATTCTGGGATTAAAAGCATAAACCAACATGCCAAGCTGTTTCTTTTTTTAAAAAAGGATTCATTTTAGCCAAGTGGGGTGACACATGCCTTTAATCCCAGCACATGGGAGGCAGAGGCAGGTGTATCTCAGTGAGTTCAAGGCCAGTGTGGTCTACATAGCGAGTTCCCAGCCAGCTGGGGCTACAGGAGACCCTGTCTCAAAATAAATAAATAAATAAATAAATATTTATTTATTTTATACATGTGAATGTTTGGACTGCGTGTATGTATGTAGCTAATCTGAAATATGCAGTGACAAATAATCAAAAGACCTTATCTCAAAAGAAGTGAAAGGTTGGGCTAAGAGACGGCTCAGTGTTTAAGAGCACTGACTGATAGGCCGGGCATGGTGGTGCCCGCCTTTAATCCTAGCACTCCGGAGGCCGAGGCAAGCGGATCTTTGTGAGTTCAAGGCCAGCCTGGTCTACAGAGCGAGCTCCAGGACAGCTGGGGCTACAGGGAGACCCTGTCTTGAAAAAAAAACACAAAAAAATTGTTTTCTGCAAATCTCCTGAAAAAGGTATTCACTTTTACTTGTACCACTGACATGCTCCTGAGATAGGCTTCTAGTGTTTGCTTTGTCAGCACCTGCAACTTAGATTAATATGTAAGATTAAGACATAAAACCATGTCAGATATTTTTAGTTTTATGAAGTTATAAGGTACTATATGTTCTATAAATTTTTTTTTTAAACAGGGGAAAGCGCAAACGCAGTCCCCCATTACCACAAATTACGCAGTTTCCCGCATTTGGGGAAATCGCAGGGGTCAGCACACCCCAAGTGCAATGGATGAGCCTCACCCTGGGAAAACCACCTTCATGATCATGGTATCTCCTCTGCTAGGTAAGTATTCTATACTAAATTTTTAAACATCATTTGAAACTTTAAGTATATTTGGAGTTTAGCCACATTCGTTATTAAAGACCAAAAAATCAAAATCACCCATAAAAAAATGGCATTTTATAGCAAAGAAAAGTGATTTGACAACAACAGAAAGTATTCAAATGGATTCATTTAACTGTTCTTACCAAGTGTTGAAGTGTTGATACAATCCCAGGAAAAGAAACCTTTCCAAAGTCTTAGGAGAATGCAGCCACATCTACACTAACTCAAATCGCAGAGAACTATTAAAACTCTCCACTCGCCTAGCATGGTGGCGCACGCCTTTAATCCTAGCACTTGGGAGGCAGAGGCAGGTGGATCTTTGTGAGTTCAAGGCCAGCCTGGTCTACAGAGTGAGTTCCAGGACAGCTGGGGCTACAGGGAGACCCTGTCTCGAAAAGACAAAAAAAAAAAAAAAAAAAAAACTCTCCACTCATCTTCAGGTACTGTACTTAGTATGCACTTACTGGATGACTATCAGAAATCTTAACTACATCATAGCTATATCACAAAGTTCAAAAGACAAAGGTTTGCGGGACTGGAGAGATGGCCTAGCGGTTAAGAGCGCCGACCGCTCTTGCAGAGGCCCCGGGTTCGATCCCCAGCACCCACATGGCGGCCGAGAACCGTCTGAAACTCCAATTCCAGGAGAACTCCAGTTCCAGGGGAATCCGACACCCTCTTCTGACCTCCGCGGCATTGCACGACACGGGTGCACAGACCTGCATGCAGACAGTACATTCATACACATACAGAAATAAATAAAATTAAATTAAAAAAAAAAAAAAGACAAAGGCTTGCCCAAAACTGAAGAAGCAGGAATACAGGAGTCAGGAAATTATAAACTTAGTTCCTATGTACTCTAAAACTGTTCACAATTTCCTGGAACTATACCAATTTGCATCTATGTCTGTGGAGAAATAACCTCATACACTTTGTAGGTATAACTCCAGTGGAATAAAGATTATGCATAATCCAAGCCTTCTAGTAAAATTTTTTTGATTGCACAAAAAATACATTATGGAGGGACTAGAGAGATGGCTCAACAGTTAAGAGCACTGGCTGCTCTTCCAGAGGACCAAGGATTGATTCCTAGCACCTACATGGCAGCTAACAACCATTCATAACTCCAGTTCCAGGGGATTCGATGCCCTCTTCTGACCTCCCGGGCATTACACAACATGGGTACAACTTACATATCCGCAGGCAATACGCTCATACATGCAGGCAATACACCCATGCATATGAAATTAAAATAATAAGTAAAATATTTGTTTAAAATATATATATATATAGCTATAGCCAGGTGTGGTGTCGCACACCTTTAATCTCAGCACACAGGAGGCAGAAGTAGGCAGATCTCTGTGAGTTCAAGGCCAGCCTGGTCTACATAGAGAGTTCCAGGATAGCTGGGGCTACAGGGGGACCTTGTCTCAAAAAGACCAAATAAATAAATAAATAGTCTTTTGGTTATGTAATCTTCAATTTAGTTACATCTTAGCTGGTTAAGTATATTTTCACAAATACATAAAACTTAAGAGGATATGATTATAAATGATAAAAGTGAGAAAAATGATAACCAATATCATTACAATTTATGTTTGTGTATACAGGGTGTATGCACAAATCTGTGTGTGGATAACTGCAAACAGAAGTCAGAGGAGGACATCAGGTGCCCTGCTCATTCCTTTGAGGTAGTATCTGTCATTGAACCTGGAGCTAGGCTGATGGCCAGCAAGCCCTCATGAGCCTCTTGTCTCAACCCCTAGGAGTATAGCAGAGTAGTGGGCAAGCATGGCCACACTCAACTTTTTTTTTTGTCTTTTCAAAACAGGGTCTCCCTGTAGCTCCAGCTGTCCTGGAACGCACTCTGTAGACCAGGCTGGCCTTGAACTCACAAAGATCTGCCTGCCTCTGCCTCCCAAGTGCTAGGATTAAAGGCATGCACCACCATGCCCGGTAACACACTCAATTTTTTACGTGGGTGCTACAATCTGAACTCAGGGCCTCCTGAGCCATCTCTTTAGCCCAATTATATCTTTCATAGATACACTTCCCATATCCATAGAAAGCATTTTATTAATTTCTTTTAAAGAAACTTTTAAATTAAAATGCTTTCGTTGGAAATTATATATATATATATATATAGAGAGAGAGAGAGAGAGAGAGAGAGAGCAAACAGTAAAATAGTTTTGAACTAAAGAGGTTTTTCTTTGAATCTAGTGTCAAATGTTAAAAGTTCCCTCAGTCAGAATTGGCTTATCTATTTACTATGCCACAAAACCATGTTTTTCTATGAAATCTGAGTGTCTCAAACTTTCAGATTACCACATAGGAAATAAAGTCCTCTAATTTTATGGGGAAAGTGAGAAAATTAGTTTCATGCATGCTATTTCACACTTTTCCCCTATAAAGTTGTTTTTGTTTGTGCATGTATGTGTGCATGTATATGCATGTTCCTATATTAGTGTATCTGGATTTAAATACTCATGTGTGCATCCAAAGTTGACACTGGGTGTCTTTCTTGATCACTCTCCATTTTATTAACTGAGGCAGGGTCTCTCACTAAATCTAGAGTTTACAATTCCAGCTAGTGGAGCTGGCTAGCTTGCCCAGGGATCCCATCTCTGCTTTCAAAAAGATGAGATTACTGCCTTGCCTGCCTGGCTATTTATCTCCATTCTAGGAGTCTAGAGTCTAGCCCTTTTGCTTGTCAACAAATACTTTATCCATGGACCTATCTGCCCAGCCCTGTTTTCCACAGAAACTAGAATACTCTCTCATTGGTAACACCAGAGCACTGAATTTGGGAGGGAGGGA
>VZQC01005780.1:4803500-4814572 GCA_009823505.1 Rhizomys pruinosus | reverse complement strand
GGAGGGAGGGAGGGAGGGAGGGAGGGAGGGAGGGGGAGGTGCTCTGATATTCTGATATTCTTCTTATAGCATACCAGAACTAGGAAATACTGATTTAAAAATTTTAGTCACACCAGGCATAGTGTCTCACACCTTAAAACTAAACACTTGGGAGACTAAGGAAGGACTGCTGCAAGCAAGAGGCCAGTCTGTACTACTATGTAGTGAATTCTAGGCCAACTTAAGACTACAGAGTGAGACCTTGTCTCAAAACAATAAAAAAAAAAATTCAAGGGGCTTAAGAGTTGGCTCAGCAATTAATAAAACTTCAGTGTTCAGATCAAGAACACACATAAGGCAGCTTACAACTGCCTCTAACTCCAAGCTCCAGAATATCTAATCCAACACCCAATTCTGGTCTCCACAGGCACCTGCACACATATGCAGCATATACATGCACAAAGATACACATATAAATAAAAATAAGTATATTTTAATTCAGTTCATTTTAAAATTTTACATTCAATTCTTTTTCCCTTAGCTGCTAAAAATGTGGTTTATCCTTTTACACTTTACAAATAAGACTATCTGATGCTAATAGTCTCTAAACAAATTAACTGTTTTTAATTTTTAATTGAATTTTAATTTTTTTAATTTAATTTTTATTTATTTTTATGTGTATGAATGTACTGTTTGCATGTAGGTTGATGCATCTGTGTCGTGCAATGCCATGGAGGTCAGAAGAGGGTGTCGGATTCCTGGAATTGGAGTTTCAGACAGTTCTCGGCCGCCATGTGGGTGCTGGGGATCGAACCCAGGTCCTCTGTAAGAGTGGTCAGCGCTCTTAACTGCTAAGCCATCTCTCCAGCCCGGCACTCTTAACCGCTAGGCCATCTCTCCAGCCCCAAATTTTTTTATTTCATACAGAACATCTTAAATCAATCTTAATCATCTTTATACCCCCTTCCCCACTGGCAGGCTCCCATAATCCCCCAACACTGGAATTCATGCATTCAGTCATTTGTGTTAAGGCCTATGATGTCAAGTTAGTGCCCCAGACATCCCTCAGTACAAGTTCATGCACTGGGGTCTGGTCAGCCTATCTAGAGACCCTCTGTTTAAGAAGATTAGCTCTTCCTCACCTATTAGTAATCAGCTACCAACAATTTGTTCAACTAAGATTGGGGCTTGTCACCCATTTCCACAGTTCTGGGTGGGGTTTTGTCTTCCTGAGTTTGCATGGGTCTTGTGCATGCTGACACCACTGGTGAAGGTTCATATGAGCGAGGTCCCAGGAGCCTATAGGACTCTATTTCCATATGGTCATGTACTTCCTCCCTGACTCTTACAATCTTTCTTTTTTTTAATATTTTATTTATTTTTTATGTGTATGAATGTACTGTCTGCATGTAGGTGGGTGCACCCGTGTCGTGCAATGCCGCGGAGGTCAGAAGAGGGTGTCAGATTCCCCTGGAACTGGAGTTCTCCTGGAATTGGAGTTACAGACAGTTCTCAGCCGCCATGTGGGTGCTAGGGATCGAACCCGGGTCCTCTGCAAGAGCAGTCGGCACTCTTAACCACTCGGCCATCTCTCTAGCCCTCTTACAATCTTTCTGTGCCCTCTTCAGCAATGGTCCCTGAGCCCTCTCTGGGTAGGTGGACTTTAATATAGATAGGAGTCCTATCCAAGGACCCACACTCAGCAGACTCTTACTCTCTATGCTTTGGCCATTTGTGACCTTTTGTGTTCATGGCCCTCTGTTGCACGAGGGAGCTTCAATGATGAGAACTGAGAGACACATTAGTGACCTCTTTACCTCTTGTTTTATGTTCCATGAGCCTAAGGTATGGAGGCTGCATTGTAGATGTGCCACTTAGGCTTGGGCAATTCACAATGTCTATGTGTGACCAGTTGTTGAACTCCGTAATAGTCTCTGTCTGTTGCAAAAGAAGCTTCTTTGATGAGTGGTGACTGGGATACTTGTCTGTAAATATAAGGATCCATATTTTGCATATAGTAAGAAATTGCATTTTTCTAGGATCTATGACCTCTCCAGCTATGTGTATTTGATTAGGTTTACAGTACCACACCCGAGTTTTCTCCCAATGAGTGGGCCTTTAAGTCCAATTAGGTAAAAGTGCCACTACTGCACCAATGTCCTTTGCTGTGCTGGTCACTGATATGGTTATTAGGCATTGAAGCTGGGGTAGGACCACTGATTGATGTTCTCCCTTAGCAGCTTGTGTGGACAAATTACTGTTATTTAACTAAATAACAATCTCAAGATAATCTCTCACTCTCAAGGGACTGAGGAATGAGACCGTTTACTTTCAAAAATGTTGTTTCCTATAGAACAAAGCTTATCTACCTTGTAATACAAAAGAACATTCTCTTTTTCTTTATTCTCCAAAGAAACAGCACACAAAATTCTGGAAAATTAAAGGCAAAACAGAAAACAAAAATTACCTATAATCTCAATGTGCTTGTTAGTTTTTGTCAACTTGATACAAACTACAATCACCTAGGAGTAGGGAACATCAACAGAGGAATTTCCTCCAACAGACTGCTCTATGGGAGCATTTGAGTCTATGAGACATTTTCTTGATTGCTTGTTGAGGCCTAGATCACTGTGGGCAATGTCATCCCTACATAGGTGGGCCTGCACTGTATAAGAAAAGTAGCCGAGAGAAGCCATGGGAAGCAAGCCATGGGAAGCAAGCCAGCAAGCAGCATTCTTCCATGGTCTCTCCTGCCTCCTGGCTCCTGCCTTGAGTTCCAGCCCTGACTTCTCTCACTGATGGACTGTGACCTGGAAGTGCAAATGAAATAAGCTCTTTCTTCTTCAAGTTGCTTTTGATAATGGTGTTTGGCACAGCAACAGAAAAGCAAACTAGAAATCAATAACCAGGATTTTTATGTATAAATTTCCTTACTTTTTCCCTACAAAGGTTTCTAGCTGGGCATGGTGGTGCATGCCTTTAATCCCAGCACTCAGGAGGCAGAGGGAGGAGGATCTCTGTGAGTTCAAGGCTAGCCTCGTCTACATAGCAAGTTCCAGGCCATCTGGGGCTACAGGAAGACCCTGTCTAAAAAAAAAAAAAAAAAAAAAAAAAATCAAGGTATGTATGGTAGCATATGCCAGTGTAATCCTAGCCAATTGGGAGGCTAATTTTAAGAGGATCATTTGGCTTTTTTTAAATATGGAAAACTGAACCCAGGGTTTTATAAGCTATGCATGCATTCTACCTCTGGGTTAATTTTAATTTTTCAGACAGTAAGCCTCAACTTCCCAGTTAGCTGGGACTGAAGGTGAATAACACAAAACTGGGTTGTATCCCTCTTGAATTGATCCTTTATCATTAAAAAATGCTCTTCTTTTGTGTTTTTTAAATTTTTTCTCTTGTTGCTCTTCTATAGTTCGAGTACCAGTACCCACATGGCAGCTAACAACCATCAGTAACTCCAGTTCCAGGGGGTGTGACACCCTCTTCTGGCCTCCACAACTATTACACACATGTGATACACTTACATAAACATAGGCAAAACACTCAACCACATAAAATTTAAAAATGTTTAAACAAGATAAACTTAATATTCTGTTAACTCATCTATTATCAGACTTTAAATTATTTGAAAACATGTCCTACGTATTTAATTTTGATTATAAATGACTAACATATTCCTTGTTACCTCTACTACATGAATTCATTCATTCCACATATCTTCATTGAGAACAGGTAAGTTAGTCCTGACCTAGAAAATACAGCCTTGCTTATAAAAGAATTGCAATTTTATTCAGCAATTTGCTATTCCTTTGAACACCCAGTGACCAAAGGGAAGCTGACCCCAGACATGGCAACAACTATTTGGCCTAATGGTTAATTGCATTCTTCAGTCACTGGTTTAGAAAGAAACAAGAACAGAATTTTGAAGTTCACAGAGGCATAAATGAAAGAAACTGCTTTATTAATAAAGAACCACTTTTTCTCTCTCCTGATGATATGAATAAGGAAGCAGGCAGCTCTTGGTACTTAGCATTCATCTTTAAGAGTTAGATTAGGAAGAGTGTGACACTGTCAGCACAGTAGAAAGAAAGAAAATGCCTGAGGCCTTACCACAGTGAAACCACTAAATAAAATATTCTGAGCTGGGCATGGTGGCACATGCCTTTAATCCCAGCACTCAGGAGGCAGAGGCAGGCAGATCTCTGTGAGTTCAAGGCCAGCCTGGTCTACATGGTGACTTCCAGGCCAGGTAGGGCTATAGGAAGACCCTGTCTCAAAAAAAAAACAGCGAGATGTGGTGGCACACGCCTTTAATCTAGCACTCAGGAGGCAGATCTCTGTGAGTTCAAAGGCCAGCCTGGTCTACAGAGTGAGTTCCAGGCTGAGATATATACAGGGAGACCCTGTCTCAAAAAGACAGAAAAAAAAAAATTGTGAAGCCGAGTGTGGTGGCACACATCTTTAATCCCAGCACTTGGGTGGAAGAGGCAAGCAGATCTCTATGAGTTCCGGGCCAGGTCTACATAACAAGTTCCAAGCCAGCTAGAGCTACAGGGAGACCCTGTCTCAAACAGAATGAATGAATGAATTAATTAATTCTGAAGCCTACCTTCAGACTTTATGCACCAGTGAATGCAATACTTCTTAAGTCATTTCAGATGGGCCAAATTCATATTCAATTGCTAGCACCAATCTGTATCATGCACTGTTCGATACACTGTAAGTTTTATCAGTGAGGAGGTAAGGTCCCTGCTCTCAAAAAGCTTATATTCTAAAGGGAAAAGATAGATGCTATGGAATTGTTTTGAATAGTTAACACTGGGAGTGCTTGCATAGCATGCACAAGGCTTTGAGTTCATTCCCTGTACTATTGGGGGGGGGGTGCAATCAAAAAAATTTTAAAGATGTCACTGGGATTAAATGGACTAATTCAATTTATTCAAAGACCTCTGAGATATTCTGACCTAAGCCTCAAATAAGGTAAAGATCAGGCCATAAGAAGAACTGGGGCCAGAGAGCTAGTCATAGGCAAAGAAAATATTTGTACAAAGGTCTTGAGGGATAAGCAACATGGTGCATTTGAAAACAAAGTCCACTGCTGCTTCACATAGAGAATGACCCAGAAAGGAGTACTGAAACAGAGGCCAGAGAATGTAAGAGAGTTTAGTCATAATGTAAAACCACTAGAAAGTTTTAATCACAATCTATGTTTTAAAGAAACACTCTAGTAGGGCATGCTGGCAAACATCTATAATTCCAGAACTGAGGAAGCTTGAAAACAAAAGTCAATTCAAGTTCAAGGCCAGCTTGGACTACCAAAGCAAGTATCAGTCCAGCCAGGGCTACATAGCAAGACTCTACACTCAGAAAAACTAAACAGCAAGTCTGCGAGTGGTGGCACACAACTTTAATTCATCAGAGGCAAGCAAATCTCTGTTAGATCAAGGTCAGCCTGGTCTACGTTGTAGCCAGCTCTACACCAGCTGGGGCTAACAAAGAGACTGTGTCTCAAAACAAATGAACAAACAAAACAAAAAACAAAATGAAAAAAACTAAAGACTGAGGGCTGAATATGATAAAAATATATTATAAACATGTTTGGAATTCTTGAATAATAAATAATATAAAAAACTAAACAAATATGAGAAAAATAATTCAATTAAATAAACAAAATGAGACGCCAGTTTATAATGAATATGCCTTGACATTCCACAAATTTGGACATTAAGAAAGTCAAGTTCAGGACTGGAAACATGGCTCAAAGATTGAGAGCACTGACTGCTCTTGTAGAGGACCAGGGTTTGAATTGCAGCACATACATGGTGGTTAACAACTGTCTATAACTCCAGTTCCAAGAGATCCAACACCCTCTTCTGATCTCCTTAGGCAATGCATGACAAGGGTGTACTTACACACATTTGGACAATACACTCATACACATAAAGTAAAAATAATAAATAAAATATTTTTTTAAAAAGTCAAGCCAGGTGTGGTGGCGCATGCCTTTAATCTCAGCACTTGGTAGGCAGAGGCAGGCAGATTTCTGTGAGTTCAAGGCCAGCCTGATCTACACAGTGAGTTCCAGGACAGCTGGGGCTATAGAGAGACTGTTTTTTAAAAAAAAAAAAAAAAAAAAAAAAAAATCAAGTTCAGTCTATACCTAAAATAAAAGTATTTTACCACAAATATCAAATATGTTTTAAAACCATTTAATAAGTAGAAAACATCACACAAAGCTTACAATATCCATATATTCTCTCCCTTGCCCAAGCAAGAATTCTACATTACCTTTTTGGGTTTTATTGGTTTTCTTTTAATTTTTTGACACAGGGTTTCACTGCATAGCCCAGGATGGCCCGGAAAACATGTATCCTTGCAATCTTTCTACTGAAGCCTCCCAAGCACTGAAATTATGGGAGTGAGTCATCATGCTGGCTCTATGTATTTGGAAGGTAAATTTTTATTCAAGAATAAATTAAGAGCTTAGCAATGGGGGGGGCTACTAAACAAAGATCTAACTCTTTTTTGTTGTTGTTTTGTTTTGTTTTCAAGTATAACATTATTGAGAAGCATCTAGTAACTTAGAACTATAATGCAGCCCTTAGTCTCTGCCCAGGCAAGGTTTCTACTCAAGTATTTGTATTTTTCCAAGCGCTCATGTCAGGGTTTTTCACAGAGACAGAATAGCATTTACAGGCCAGAGAAGGAAAAAGGGTTTCCCCAGTAGCTATGCTCAATGTGGCCTTTTTACTTACTGCTCCTCTGACAAAGCCAGGAAGACCCTGCTAGATAGTGCTATTCAGTTCCTGGAAAAAAACTCTACCCTGGGAGGTTTGAAGAATGGTGAATAGCAAACTTCCCATTGTAGAAGCTCAATTTAGTTTCCTATCAGTGCTGAAACCCAAATTTTAATGGTGTCATCTTCAGAACAAAGGTTTCCTAATTCTTTAGAGAAAAAACATCATCTACTGAATTTACACACACACACATACACACACACACACACACACACACACACACGAGGGTAAGCAAGATGGCTCAATGTGTAAAGGTGCTTGCTGCCAAGCCTGACAAATAGAGTCTGATCCCTGGAACCCCCAAGCACATACTGGTGTAGGGGGGAGAGAGAAGGAAGGGGATTCATGTACAAGATAAATGTTTTGAGAGGGGGGTGCTTTCAAATACAGATTTATTTAGCCAAGTGTCATGTCTTTAATCCCAGCACAGCAGGGGCAGAGGCAGGGGCAAGGGCAGGGGGATCTCTGTGAGGTTGAAGTCAACTAGAACAAGCTAGAATAAACACAATATATAGAAGTAAACAGTACTAATATAGTAAGCTGTTCTAGGTGCTAGGTTGAGGTGTAGCCAAGCCTAGCCAGCCTCTAACTAGATATTAGTGAAGGATATCCTTAACCTCTGGTTCCTCCTGCCTTCTCCATGTTCTAAGTGCTGGAATCACAAGCCACCATACCCAGCTCTTGCTGTTTTATGAGTTTATTTCCTAAGAAAATGATCCTGAGAATAATAACTTCTTGAAGAACACTAAAGGCGGCTTCAAGTTACACTTGGTGGTCAAAATTATGGTCAGGTATAGTGGTACATAATTGTAATCTCGGCACTAGGTAGGTAGAGGCAGAATGATCACAGACTAGAAGGACAGCCTGGGCTATACACCAAGATCATCTCAAACTAGTAACTATGCTAGGCAAATTCCTGCAAATACATGTCATCCAGTAGTATCCTTAAGAATAATGAGTAAACCCAGGCATAGCGGCGCATGTCCTTAATCCTAGCGCTCAGGAGGCAGAGGCAGGTGGAGCTCTGTGAGTTCAAGGCCAGCCTGGTCTACACTATGAGTTCCAGGACTAGAGGGAGACCCTGTCTCAAAAAAAATTATTTTTAACTTTTTTTTCTGTGTATGAATGTACTGTCTGCATGTAGGTTTGTTCACCTGTGTCGTGCAATGCCAAGGAGGTCAGAAGAGGGTGTCCGATTCCCCTGGAACTAGAGTTCTCCTGGAACTAGAGTTCAGATGGTTTTCAGCCGCCATGTGGGTGCTGGGGATCGAACCTGGGTCCTCTGTGAGAGCAGTCGGCGCTCTTATCCATTAGGCCATCTCTCCAGCCCTATTTTTAACTTTTGAACAAATTCTCATTAGTTTTATACAAGAAAAATGAGTTCAGAGAGGTTAAGTAACTGTAAGTTATGTAACTAGCAAATGAAAGAGCTTAGATTCAGTCTTGCTATTTAACTGGAGCCCCTACTCAACCTCTAAGCAACCATCTTTTACAACACAGTATCAACTTCTTTTTGTTTACTTTTTACAGTTAACCAAGTTTTCACATGACTGGCAATGAAGAAAGAAAATCTACTGTGAGATATGCTTTAAAAGTATTCATAGCCGGGCGTGGTGGCACAAGCCTTTAATCCTAGCACCTGGGAGGCAGAGGCAGACAGATCTTTGTGAGTTCAAAGCCAGCCTGGTCTACAAAGTGAGTTCCAGGACAGCTGGGGCTACAGGGAGACCCTGTCTCAAAAAAAAAAAAAAAAAAAAAAAAAAGTATTCATATACTATCACACAGTTTCAAGAAAAGATTTCCCAAATGCTACATAATTTGTATGCTCCAACCCTCAATGAAGAATTCAGTTAATACTTATTTGCCATGAGGGCAACCTGCTAGCTCCATGTCTAAAGAGAAACATGTTTCCACCTGAACAGCAAACTATTTGTTTCTAAATACTCATTCAATTCTGGATAAAGATGGAAGAAAGAAAAAGCAATTCTACCCCAGCAACTTTCCTTAGCACTGAAAAGCAAAAACAGGGCAAAAATTCATGACAGAAGGACATGATAATAAGCTCAAGCCACTAACTATGAAACATGCTTGTATCTATTGAGTTCTGGATCCACACCAAGGAAGTGGATCAGACAGGACTCAGATTCACTAACATCATGATCACAGACCCGAAATGCAGATCCAACTATCCTTATATGGAGAAAGCAGTACCATTTTTGGGACGTGTGGTAAGAATGGGGGAGTATTCTCTACTACAGAGATTCAGAATTGGCACAATCCAAGATTTAGGATGCTGCTGGAGGCAGAGATGATGTTAAAAAAAAAAAAAACAGCAATGTCACCAATCACAACACAGAGAGCAACCTTGTGCTTTGCTATCTGAACAATGACAGAAAAATGAAAATGTTATAAAAGCAGTTAACACTGTGCACTTAGGATATACTGATTAACCACTTCGACTATGTTATACATATTGCCTAATCTAATTTTCAGTAAGCACCATTATTGTCCATTTTCTTTTTTTATTTTTTTTTTATTTTTTTTAATTTTTTTTTTTATTAATTTATTTCTGTATGTGTATGAATGTACTGTCTGCATGCAGGTCTGTGCACCCATGTCGTGCAATGCCGCGGAGGTCAGAAGAGGGTCTCGGATTCCCCTGGAACTGGAGTTCTCCCGGAACTGGAGGTACAGACGGTTCTCAGCCGCCATGTGGGTGCTGGGGATCGAACCTAGGTCCTCTGTAAGAGCGGTCGGCACTCTTAACCGCTAGGCCATCTCTCCAGCCCTATTGTCCATTTTCTATGGCAGAAAAAAGTACTGTACAGAAAGATTAAGATCTTGTCTAAGGTCAGACAATAAGCAGAGAAACTGAGATGTGAACTCAGGGCTCAGAGCTCAAGTCTTATTCTTTACTACTGTGCTTCACAGGATTTTTTTTTTTTGATACTCAAAAACCTACTAGAGGAGTAGTGAGATGGCTCATGGGGTCAAGGCATTTGCTGCCATGTCTGACAACCTGAGCTCAATTCCCAAGACTCACATGATTAAAGTAGGAAACTGGAGTTCCACTAGTTGCCTGGCCTCCACACATGTGCTCCCTCTCTTCCCCAGACACAAAATAAATAAAATGAAAACAATGACAACAAAAACCTTTAACATACTAGAGCAAAAAAAAAGTTTGCCCTAGAGAAATAGATATGGAACAGTCAACACTAACACACATGATGTTAAGTTATGAAAATTTAGTTTTGACATAGCCCAGACTGCCTCAAATGCATGACAACCCTGCTGTGTCAGCCCTTAGGAACATGGGTTACAGGTGTGTGCTAACACGCCCAGCTTAGAATACCACACTCTGCTTACAATTCTGAAATAAAGAGCTGTAAGAGAGAGGACCAAGACAAAAACAAACAAAAACTCATGTGCAACTCCACAATAAGAATCCATATACCAAAAAGTCCAATGTAAGAAGATAAGAGTTTAAAATGTCTTTTTTCTTTTCTCACACCGGAGACAGAGATTTAAGAAATGTTTGTGGTTTGACACAAGGTCTTATTATGTAGCCCACACTGGTCTCAAGTTTGTTATTATCTTGTCACAAACAAGAGAATGGTAGAACTGCAGGTATCTTTCCCTACACCCAGATCAGATATAAGGAATCTTTAAAGGAGGAAACTGAATATTCAACACAAGCCCTTCTTTATTAGTGGGAATTGGGGGAAGGACTGATGGCTGTTTGGGCTTGCCAAGAAGGAGCCTTCAAACACTTCCTTAAGGAAAACATGACATCTTTCAGCCTAATAAAGAAAAGAAAAAAAAAATCATAAGCTGAAGATGCTAAAACCTATGATGTCATAATCTTGATATATGTGTGGCATGCATATATGCATATTTTGGAGTGATACAAATTGGAAGGAACAACAACAAGAAGACTGGGTCAAAGATCTGACTGAAACGGTGAACTTCTGCCTGAAACAGCAAACTTCTGCATCGAAAATTTTATGAAAAAGATGAAAAACATGTATAGCAGAATGCATGCGCTCTGGTGGGGTAGAGGGCAAGGAAAGGGGAATGGGTCTAGATTTGATTGGGAAATGTTGATGAAATGCACAAAGCTTCAATAAAAAATTGGCTTTAGCCGGGCATGGTGGCGCACGCCTTTAATCCTAGCACTTGGGAGGCAGAGGCAGGTGGATCTTTGTGAGTTCAAGGCCAGCCTGGTCTACAGAGTGAGTTCCAGGACAGCTGGGACTACAGGGAGACCCTGTCTCGAAAAGACCAAAAAAA
>VZQC01005780.1:4745643-4803455 GCA_009823505.1 Rhizomys pruinosus | reverse complement strand
AAAAAAAAAAAAAAAAAAAAAAAAATTGGCTTTGAAGAAAAAAAGATAAAATCCATACAATAAAATTCAAAATAACTCATCAAATAGAAAATAAAGAGACTAAGGGCAGGCACTAGCTTAAATAACACATAGATACTAATAAAGAAAATACCCTTACTAAAAGCCATCTTGGCAGGCTGGAGAGATGGCCTAGCGGTTAAGAGCGCCAACCGCTCTTACAGAGGACCCGGGTTTGATCCCCAGCACCCGCATGGAAGCCGAAAACTGTCTGAAACTCCAATTCCAGGAGAGCTCCAGTTCCAGGGGAATCCGACACCCTCTTCTGACCTCCGCGGCATTGCACGACACGGGTACAGAGACCTGCATGCAGACAGTATATTCATACACATATAGAAATAAATAAAATTTTTTTAAAAAGCCATTTTGGCAAAACACTACTCCTTCCTAAAGTAATGGTATTTATTTTGTCCTCAAACTAGCCCTATGTGGAACCTCTGAACATAGTAAGTACTAAACAAATGGGATTTTTTTTTAATTTTTTAAATTAATTTTATTTATTTCTGTATGTGTATGAATGTACTGTCTACATGCAAGTCTGTGCACCCATGTCACGCAATGCCGCGGAGGTCAGAAGCGGGCGTCGGATTCCCCTGGAACTGGAGTTCTCCTGGAATTGGAGTTTCAGACGGTTCTCGGTCGCCATGTGGGTGCTGGGGATCGAACCTGGGTCCTCTGCAAGAGTAGTCAGTGCTCTTAACCGCTAGGCCATCTCTCCAGCCCCCACAAATGGGATTTTTATAATTTAAATTTTTTTTAGAATTTTATGAGTACTGTATTTATATCATTTCCAAACTCCTCCCTCTCCACCTACTCCTTCCATCTTCCCTCCACACACACTCCCTCTAAATTTCTTGATCTTTTTATAATTGTTGCTACTTATACACATGTCTATATTACATATAAGCAATCTACTGAGTCCATTTAGTGGTATATATCTGTTTGGGTCTTGGGAATATATTACCTATCAGAAAGCTCATCCCTGGAGACACTGATTCTCTCTCTCTCAGCAGCTATCAATTTTTTAAAAAGGAGAATCTGGGGCCACAGACAGCTCAGGGGATAAAAGGCATCTGGGCACCAAGCATAATGTCCTAAGTTCAGTCCTGAAACTTACATGGTGGAAATAAAGTGACTCCTGCAAGTTGTCCTCTGTCCTCCAGATGCATGATGTGGCATGTGCTCCCCCATCCACATAACAATTCAACAAATGCAGTTTTTAAAAATATTTTTTAAGGTGCAAGCCTCTCTCTCCCTTGTCTGTCTGTCTGTCTGTCTGTCTCTCTCTCTCTCTCTGTCTCTCTGTCTCTCTCTCTCTCTCGCCCTCTTCCACTTTCTTTTTTTTTAATATTTTTTAATTTAATTTATTTATTTATGTGTATGAATGTATTGTCTGCATGAAGGTTTATGCACCCGTTGTTGTGCAATGCCACGGAGGTCAGAAGAGGGCGTCGGATTCCCCTGGAACTGGAGTTCTCCTGGAATTGGAGTCACAGATGGTTCTCAGCGGTCCGTGTGGGTGCTGGGGATCGAACCTGGGCCCTCTGCAAGAGCAGTTAGCGCTCTTAAACCGCTAGGTCATCTCTCCAGCCCCGTCCTCTTCCACTTTCACTCTGCATGCTCTTTCACTTCCTTCACTCTTTATTCCCTCTCCCCCCCAGGCTGTTAGGTTTTCCCCCAAGAGCGCATTTCCTCTTATTTCCCTAATAAAGCCTGCTCCGTTAAACAGGAAAAAAAAATATTTTTTAAGGAGATTTCTCCCCATTCTCATCCACCCACCAGATGACAGCTCCATAACAGCAGGGTCCTGGGTTCACTTGCAAAATGCTAGGCACAGAGTAGGTATTCAGTAAATACTGTGTGATGAAGAAATGGACACCAGACATCAGCAGGTAGACTCATCTATCTTCAGGGTTCCAACCAATAGTGTTCTAGAAATATAAAATTGCTCCTAAACAGCTACTATATACCAGGTACTACATGCATACATATAAAATAAAAATGATAATAAAAGAATCTAAGAAACAAAACAAAATTACTATTGAAATGAAACAATAGTACCCATGAAGCCAGATGAAATGGTGTACATAATCCCAGTATTTGAGACACAAAGGAAAGAGAGCTCCTCAAGTTCAAAGCCAGCCTAGACCACACTATGAGATAAAAATAAATACTACCAGGGCTAGGGAGATAGTTCAGTCAGTAAAGTGCCACAGGCAAGCAGTAAGACCTTAGTCTAGACTCCCAGTATCCATATAAAAAAATAAGTAAAACCAGGTATGGTAGTACATACCTTTAATCCCAGCACTAAGAGGCAGGTGGATCTCTATTAGATCAAGGTCAGCCTGGTCTACATATTACACATGAATTCCAGGCCAGCTGTGGCTACAGGGAGACTCTGTCTCAAAAAGACCAAAAAAAAAAGTAAATATTAAGTATCAAGCTCTGGCCACCACACACACACACACGTATATAGGTACTCAAACACAAATGCACATGCATACACAAACATGTGGAGAGAATAGTGGAAGATACCTGATTTCTATCTCTGGACTCCAGGTGTATACACACATACTACACACATGCAAAAAATTTTTAAATTAGACCATCATCTATGAACACCATGTTATCATTTATAAACACGTTAGTCTGAATATTTTCTTCTCTTTTTTTGGGGGGGTGGATCTTTTGAGACAGGGTCTCCCTATAGCTCCAGCTGGCCTGGAACTCACTATGTAGACCAGGCAGGCCTTGAACTCACAGAGATCTGCCTACCTCTGCCTACCAAGTGCTGGGATTAAAGGCATGTGTCACCACACCCAGCTGTCTGAATATTTTCTACCTACTGTAAATTTCAGACTATTAATAATTTTGTATGGGAAAATTCCAGCAATTTAAGATTACCTGACTAGGGCTGGAGAGATGGCCTACCGGTTAAGAGCGGTCGGCGCTCTTACAGAGGACCCGGGATCGATCCCCAGCACACACATGGCGGCCGAGAACTGTCTGAAACTCCAATTCCAGGAGAACTCCAGTTCCAGGGAAATCCGAAACCCTCTTCTGACCTCCTTGGCATTGCACAACACGGGTGCACAAACTTGCATGCAGACAGTACATTCATACACATATAGAAATAAATAAAATTTAAAAAAAAAGATTACCTGAATGAATTTGTTTTCTAAGTTTCTTCTTTTCAAGACTTCTTTTTAAAAGTATCTTATTTTTAAAAGTATTTTATCATTTTGTTTTATATGTTTTATGAGTATCTTGCTTGCATGCATGTAATTGTGACCATGTCAATACAATGCCCCCGGAGGTCAGAAGAAGGCATCAGATGCCCTGGAACTGGAGTTACAGAAAATTGTTAGCTGCTACATGGGCATAGGGAATTGAACCCAGGTTCAATTCCCAGCACCCACATGGCAGCTATGAACCGTCTTTAACTCCAATTCCAAGAGAATCTGATGCCCTCTTCTGACCTCCAAGGCATTGAACAACACAGGTACACCAACCTACATGCAGACAGTACACTCACACACATAAAAAAAATAATTAAAAATTTTAAAAATCAGAATGGACCTATTTCAATTCTATCATTTAAAAAAAAAAAAAAAAAAAAAAAAACTGGGGCTGGAGAGATGGCTCAGCAGTTAAGAGTACTGACTGCCCTTGCAAAGGACCAGGATTCGATTCCCAGCACCCACAGGGTGGCTAAGAACCGTCTTTAAGCCAGGCATCTTTAAGCCAGGCGTGATGGTGCACGCCTTTAATTCTAGCATTCAGGAGGCAGAGGCGGCAGATCTCTGGGAGTTCAAGGCTAGCCTGGTCTACAGAGTGAGTTCCGGGCAAGCTGGGGCTATCAGGAAATCCTGCCTCAAAAAGAAAAAAAAAGCAAAACAAAAACAAAAAAACAAAAAATTAAACAACTAAAATAACGGGTAGAGAATTTAAAACTTAAAAAAAAAAAAAAAAACTGAATAAGCGAGGCTAGAGAGATGGCTCACTGGTTAAGAGCACTGGCTTTTCTTGCATAGGACCTGGGTTCAGTCCCCAGCAACGACATGATGGCTAACAACAATCTAAGACTCCAGTTCCAGGGATCTGACTCCCTCTTCTGACCTCCACTGGCATTACATACATGGATGCCCTTACATATATGAAGGCAATATACTCATATACATAAAATAAAAATAATAGATAACTTTTTTTTTTTTTTGGTCTTTTTGAGACAGGGTCTCCCTGTAGTTCCGGCTGTCCTGGAACTCACTCTGTAGACCAGGCTGGCCTCAAACTCACAGAGATCTGCGTGCCTCTGCCTCCCAAGTGCTAGGATTAAAGGCGTGCGCCACCACGCCCGGCATTTATTTATTTCTGTATGTGTATCAATGTACTGTCTGCATGCAAGTCTGTGTGCCCGTGTCGTGCAATGCCGAGGAGGTCAGAGAGGGTGTCGGATTCCCCTGGAACTGGAATTCTCCTGGAATTGGAGTTTCAGACGGTTCTCGGCCGCCATGTGGGTGCTGGGGATCGAACCCGGGTCCTCTGCAAGAGCGGTCGGCGCTCTTAACCGCTAGGCCATCTCTCCAGCCCAATAAAAGTAGGTAAGAGGTAAATTGTATTGCTATACTATAAAGTATGGTTTAAAAAAAGAGATAAGGGTAATTTTCATAGTAACTTATGAAAAACACCTACATGTTAGTACACAAATGCATAAATACTTATATACTTGTATCAAAAATGGTACATGATCTTCATGAGTTTCTTATACCTTCTACTAAACTATAAACTCTATATATATTCAATGTTCAAGGCATAATATAAATGCCCACTGAGTATATTAATTTGCTTATGTTACTGAGGGTCAACAAGTCTTCAAAATATAACAACAGTATGAGAACTTATCTCACTGTGAGAGATAAGCAGATCAAATGAAAGCTTTACAGTTTCTCCAAAGTGTGATTTCAATCTGTCTATAAAGAAGCCTATAACACTAAACATTTCGATGTTATAAATTATAGTCCTGCATCTATCAGTTCTCAAGAAAATAATTTCTGCCACAAAAAACACCTTCAGAAGAATGAAACCCTGGGCTGGAGATGTAGTTCAGTGGTAAACCTTTGTCCAGCATACTTTTAAAAAGCCCTAGTAAGATCCTAACCAGTAAGATCCTAAACAGAAAACCATTTTCTGTTTCATGCTCAGGCCTCTGCCCTGTGTTCACACATAACTGTTGGGAGAAGCTGGATGCAGCCCCAGTACCATCACTGCAATTCAGCAGTTTCTCCATAGTTACAGTTAACACTTAAGTGACGAAAGCAAAAAATATCACAAACTGAACAAAGAATAAAATAATTCAAGTTGATAAAAGAATTCCTGGTATTCTGGAGATCATCTTTCCAAATATTTACATATTTCAATTTAAGGGAAAATTTTTAATTGAAAAAATAGTCACGAAGATTTCTCTGTATAAACACTCCCTTCCCCCACAACTCTAAGATGAATCCCTGCCCCACATGTCCCATTCATAGTCCCTTGAGTATCAAAGGGAGACAACTATCTGATATTTGAGAAAATTAAATCACAATTCACAGAATAATAAGTCAACATCTCTATCTAATATTCAAGAGTCATTATGTCAGTTCAGTTCTAAAAAGGTAACAGAAGGGGGCTGCTTCCTATCCTTTGAATAAAAACACCTCTACTCGCTGGATGTTAAAACCTTTGTTCTCAAGCTAAGCCATTAAGGCATGGGTTTTTAAAACTAGGAATCTTGTTCCTTTACATCAAATCAGGCTTTTTAAAACATGAGGAGGAAAAAAAACTTAAGCTATTGTAAGAAATGATGATATACAAATATCCTTCTCTTTGCTCACTTCTTGTTATACGTACATCCCCTTTACTGGAGCTATTTTTCTACCATTTTTGCCTATTTCCTACACTACAGAGAAAACAAAGACTGCCAGAGATTACCTGGATAACGGGACAAATCAGCAGATGCAGAAGCTCAAAAGGCTTGCTTCCGAGGAGCTCAAGAAAGTGAATCCTCACCCAACACCACTCCCCTAGCAGCAGTCCCAGGCTTTTCCTTTATCCATACATTCCAGATCCTTGGAAAGGCATTTGTCAATGATTTTACTGACCACAAGAGGGAAGATAAGAAAAACCCCACCTCTTCTCCTACCCACAATCATCTACCATCATCGTCTGAAGCCCAACACTGCACGGCTAATGGAAAGGCAGAGAACAGCATCCGTGTACATCCCCCTAAATTACACCATAAAATGTATATATTTTAAAAATGTATAGAAAGGACAGAGAAGCAAGTTAGCTTAGCTGACAATTTTTAACACAGTAAGCTAAGTAGCTGCCATAAAATTAAAGACACATATAAGATCTAATTATAGAACCACAAAAAAAATCTTTCTGAATACAGTATGATTTTAAAATGTGGAATTTTCTGAAGAGTACCACAAATGGAGTCTTTCAGATATCTATTTTGTTGTCGTTTCTGCTTCTTTCCCTCATAAGCCAAATAAACCAAGTAAATTAAAAAAAATTTTAAGTCCTTTTTGTTAGTAATATGACTCCCTACAAAATCTGGAACAGGAGGTAGGAGTGGAAGAAAAACAGATTAAAAAAAAAAAAATGGGGAGGGAAGAAAAATATTTTCTGCCCTAATAAGCCCAATTAAGTTTGTAAGCAAGGCTGGGAGGATTGAAATTTCTTCATGCTATTCTGTCTGTTTGTGTTTGATTATTGTAAATCTCCCCAGGTCTCCAACTATGCCCGGGGCAGTATGATGTCTGGCATACTGTTAACTAGCATCCTTGCCATTTCCAGTAGAATGGAAATAAGAGATACATTCAGTCATCCAATCTAATCCCTAGAAACCATGTAACTGTTAACAGTCCTCTGTTTCAAACACTGTTCTCTAACAAAAGCGCTGTCACACTAGGAAGAAGCACTGTCACACTAGGAAGAAGCATCAATCCAACTTGACGGTTGGCAGACACATTAACTTCTGGGACCAATATATTAGGAGTGAATGAAAAATATGCTGTTTCATTATAAAACATATTCCTTAAAATGTATGACCATATCCATCTTAGATCAACCCTAATAATCACTTTACCCACATAAATTATAGCCCAAGGTTCTTTGAATTTATAAAGGAACTTACAGGACCAAAGAACAAGTGAATGATCTAAGACTCAGATTCTGAGGAATCTGATTCTATACCTCAGCAAATGTTTTCTTTATTTTATATGTATGAGTCTAGTGTGATGATGTATTCCTTTAATCCTAGCACTCAGGAGGCAGAGGCAGGCAGATATTTGTGAGTTAGAGGTGGGCCTGTAACTGAGTTCCAGTCAGCCAGACTGCATAGCGAAACACTGTCTCAAAACAACAAAAGAAGAAATAGTTATAGCTCTTTCAAAAGAGACTAATGACTTTTAGTACTCTTAAATATTAAAGGGCAGATTTATTAAGCTTATGATTTATATGTACTTAGTTAGTGGAAATATCCTCAATCTGCAAAAGAAACCTAGTCAAACTAGACTACTGACTGCTAGTACCATTAAACTTTCTCTAGCTAGCCTGCGGTACCATGCTCTGATACCCATCTCCATCACCAGCCTACCTCCCTAGTTATGAAGTTCCCCATTGGCCAAAGTCTGTGTAGCAATACTGAAGGAATTTCACACCATATGTTAACCTAGAACTTGAAGACAACTAATTTCATATTTCAACATCTCTACTGTCTCAGGTCACAAAAAAATTATCACATAACACCTTTTTTAATAAAACTTTTACTGTTCCTTTCTACCACTTTCTACAACAAAAAACAAATACGTTAACAATCTCACCTACCTCACAGAACATATTTCAACTTCCTGGCCTTAACTAAAAACTTGTCTCTGCCATAGTTTCTCCTACTACCTTCATAATGGAAACCATCCTTTCATCTAAAACCCAGTGTTTTCAGATCCAGAAGGAAGCACATAATTTTCTCAACTTCCCTAAAAATCCAAATAACCAGTACACAAATAAAAAGAAAGGTGCTGGGGCTGGAGAGATGGCTCAGCGGTTAAGAGCACCGACTGCTCTTACAGAGGAACCGGGTTCAAGTCCCAGCACCCACATGGCCGCTAAGAACCGTTTTTGACTCCAGTTCCAGGGGAATCAGATGCCCTCTTCTGACCTCTGTGGCACTGCACGACCCTGGTGCACCAACCTACAAGCAGACAGTACACTCATAAACATAAAAAATAATTAATTAATTTAAAAAAAAGAAAGGTTCTGGGGCCAGTGAGGCAGCTGAGTGTATAAAAGGAACCTGCCACCAACCCTAACAGCCTGACATCCCCATACCCACTAGGCAAAAGGAGAAGACCCACTCCTAAAAGTTGACCTCTGAGCCCGGCGTGGTGGCGCATGCCTTTAATCCTAGCACTTGGGAGGCTGAGGCGGGCGGATCTTTGTGAGTTCAAGGCCAGCCTGGTCTACAGAGTGAGTTCCAGGACAGCTGGGGCTACAGGAAGACCCTGTCTCGAAAAAACCAAAAAAAAAAAAAAAAAAGTTGACCTCTGATCTCCACATATGTATTAGAGAATACACACACACACACACACACACACACATTAAATAAAATATAATGAATAAATACATTCAATTTTAGATAAAGATAAATCAGGGAAAGGATGGGTGACAATGAAAATGAATTTGTAGAAAATTCATAAATGTATAAAGAACAGGAAAAGGCACAGTGATATACATCTTTAATCCTAGCACTAGGAGGCAAGCAAGTGGATCTCTGTAAGTTTGAGACCAATCTGGTCTACACAGTGAGTTCCAGACCAACCAAAGCTGCACAGTGAGACCCTGTCTCTAAACAGACAGACAAAAAAATTTTAAAGATAAAAAACAGGCACTCATAAAGAGCAACTGAAATCTGTATGCACTGCTAGTAATAAGGTAAATTTGCACAATCCCTGAAGAAAATTATTCCACAGTATCAGCTAAGCGGAACAGGAACTTCACACTTAAGAAGAAATATTTTGGGGCTGGAGAAATGAATGGCTCAGCAGTTAAAGAGCACTGGCCTCCCTTACAGAGGACCCAGGTTCAGGTCCCAGAACCCACATGGCAGCTAACAACCCTCTCCAGTTCCAGGGGATCAAACACCTTTTTCTCACCTCCACAGGCATTTTACATATATGGTACACTTATATACATGCAAATAAAAAACTCATATACATAAAATACAAATAAATCCCTCCAAAAAGAAATGTATGTGAATGTTCATGGAAAGACATGTTTATGAATGTTCCTAAACAATATTCTCAGTAAGACTCCCAAACCAGAAACTACCTAAATGTTCTTTAAATTACTGAGGTATGTATATTCATGTGCTAGAATACTCATCAATAATGAATGAATTAGGACCACTCAAACAAAAAGGGATAAATATTACATTAAGAGAAAGAAGCAGAAAACCCATGGGGCATGCCTTTAATTCCAGCACTTGGCAGGCAGAGGCAGGCAGATCTTTGTAGCCTGGTCTACAGAGTGAGTTCCAGGACAGCTGGGGCTACAGGGAGACCCCGTCTCAAAAAGACCAAAAAAAAAAAGCACATATTTCATGATTCTATTCATGTGAAAAACAAAATCAGTCCAGGTCAAACACAGATTTACCTTATGACCTGCAATCATACACTTAAGATACTAATATTTACACAAGATGACTGTTCAAAGGGGCCAGCATAATGGCTCAATGGATAAAGGTGCTTGCCACCAAACCTTACCCCCTGACTTTTATCCCCAGAACTCTTGTGGTTGAAGGAGATAACTGACTTCCAAAAAACTGATGATGGAATGGAAAACAACTATGACTCATGCATACTATGAAACACCATTCAACAATTTAGAAAGAATAAACTATTAATCCACACATCATAGATGAATCTTAAATATATTTTACTATGTCAAAGAAGTCATATTGTACCACTTCATTCGTATGACACTCTAGAAAATACAAAAGTATAGAGTGAACAAAAATTCATAGTTGCTAGGAATTAGAAGGAAGAGTGGCTGACTACAAAGGAGCATTTAGAGGACAGAATCCATTCTGTATGATAATGGTAGGTACATAATACTCTGCATTTGTCCAAACCTACAGAAATACACAATGAAGAGTGACCTCCGATAAATACTAACAAAACAATAGAAATAATCACCTAGCTGAGCTTCATAGAAATACTACATAAATTCCAATTCAGAGGCATTCTAAAATGTATCTAAACAGATTCCTCAGAACTGTCAAGACCATTAAAAACAAAGTCTAGCAGGGCGTGGTGGCGCACGCCTTTAATCCTAGCACTCGGGAGGCAGAGGCAGGCAGATCTTTGTGAGTTCAAGGCCAGCCTGGTCTATAGAGTGAGTTCCAGGACAGCTGGGGCTACAGGGAGACCCCATCTCAAAAAGACAAAAAAAAATTCTAAAAAAAAAGTCACAGCCAAGAAAAATCTAAAAAGACATGCAACTTAATTTAAGATGGTATCTTCGAAGAGAAATAGAGCAATAGGCTTTTAAAAAAGTGGGAAATTTGAATAAATTATGAACTTTAGTTAATAATTGTAACAAATGGAACATCTTAATAGTTGATGAAACTGACTCCATGTATGGACTATCTATCTTCTTTAACTTACTACAGAAAAAGAAAGGAAGTTCAAAAGGGAAGAAAAGGACTGCACAGGTGCTGATTTAAACACCACTACTGCAGTTGCAGAAAATAAAACTATAAAGCTATTTTTTTTTACTATATAATGTTTGAGAAGAAAGTATAAAAGGAAAGGTCAAAGGATGACCTAATAGGAATATTAGAAATGCTTTTCCCATTGCTTATTCAGCTGCACTTGTGTTTTGACATCAATCTGAAGACTCCCGTGGATTACAGCAACAATTCACTCTTTGGTGTTTGCTGTGTAATATGTTTCAAAGTAAAACTAGTTGTTAATTAATGTTCCCAGTTGCCATGATGAGAAGACTAATTTTGCCTATAACCCCTGACACACAGTGGGCTAGTTTAGTTATAGGGGAAATGTAGGAATAGAAGGTCTTTCTGAGCACAATTAGAGTTTAAATTGTCTTTTTCCTTAGCTCTTTGGACCATTTAGCCTCTTTCTTTCTTTTTTCTTTTTTTTTTTTTTGGTCTTTTCAAGACAGGGTCTCCCTGTAGTCCCAGCTGTCCTGGAACTCACTCTGTAGACCAGGCTGGCCTTGAACTCACAAACATCCGCCTGCCTCTGCCTCCCAAGTGCTAGGATTAAAGGCCTGTGCCACCACGCCCAGCTTTATCTTTATTTTTTTTGGTCTTAGCCTCTTTCTTAACCTTTGTTGGGAAACTAAAGTGAAATACCAATCTCTCCCATGCCTTCATCTAAGAAGGACTGGCGGGTGAAATCAAATTACTAATGTATCCCTCGAAACCAAGAACTGATATTCAAAAATTTAGAAATTTAAAAGCACAAAATATCTGTATACTGAATGCTATACCTCAAGTAACAGAGCTCTGATGGTGACCTGAGTCACTAATATATCTGACTAAATTTAACCATTTACTCATAAGAAAGAAAAAAAAGTAAATTGCTAAATGAAAATTTCAAGTTACAAAACAATCCTCATTTAATGAGGGAAGTTGATTTTTGTAAAGATCTTAATTAATGGTGGCTATGACTAGCAAATCAGATCAGACAAGTAGGGAACAAAGGTAACTGTGACTGCATCTTGTAAAGCTGAAAAAGCTTATACTGTATTTTTATTACTGTCTCAAACTTTATGTAACAGTCACTTTCATATTTTAAGGAACTACTTCTCTTGGCCATGGTGGCACATACCTATTATCCAGTACTTGGTGAAGCAAGGGGACCATGGCATCACCAATTTGAAGTTGGTTTAAAGTTGCCCTGGGTTACACAACAAATTCCAGAACAAGCCTGACCTAAATGAGACTATACTACCAAAAACAAACAAAAAAACACACCAAGTACTTCTAGCAGAGGCAGGCAGATCTTTGTGAGTTCAAGGCCTGCCTGGTCTATGTATAGCGAGTTCCAAGACACCTGGAGCTACAGGGAGACCCTGTCTCAAAAAGACTAAATAAATAAATAAATAAATAAATAAATAAATAAATAAATACTATTTGAGGAGTAGGAGAAATGGTTCAGTGGTTAAGAGCATGTGCTACTCTTCCAAAGGACCCAGTCATGTATCAGGTAGCTCACAATGACCTGTAACTCCAGCTCCAAAGGATCTTATCTACTCTTCTGGGCTCCACAGCCACCAGGTACACACATGGTACACTTACATATATGTAGCATCATACATGTAAAATAAAAATAAATCTTAAAAAAATTACTGTTTGAAGGGTGGAGAGATGGCTCAACAATTAAGAGCACTGGCTGTTCTTGCTGAAGACCAGGGTTCCATTCCCAACACCCACAAGGCAGCTAACAACCATCTGTAATTCCAGTTCCAGGAGATCCAATGCCCTCTCTGACCTCCATGGGCACTGCACAATACAAGCTCCACAAGCACCAGGCATACACATGGTAGACATACATACATGCAGGAAATATACTCATATACGTAAAATAAAAATAATAAATAAAATATTAACAAAAAATACTGCTTGAGACTAGATTCATCCTGAATAATTTTCCTTGTTTGCATTTATTTTTCATTCTGGAGGTAGAGTCCCTCAAGTAGACTACTCAAATAAAAACACAACAAGTTATAATTTAGCATGTATACTCAAAATCTCTTAAGCTGCTATTTTATACAAGAGACCAAGGAGACTAAAAAAAAGCTAAATTTTGGTCTGGAGAGATGGCTCAGCAGGTAAGAGGACTAGCTGCTCCTGCAGCAGACCTGGGTTCAGTTCCTAACACTTACATGGCAGCTAACAACCATCCTTAGTCAGCAGTGGGGGAGGGTCCTAATCTCCTCTTCTGACCTCTGCAGGCACTGCATGACACATGTGAACTTAGATACAACACATAAAATACAACTACATCCAAATTTTTTCTTGAATTTTTGTGTATTTTCATACAGAACATCTTTATAGCCCCTTCCCCACTGGCACCCTCCCTCTCCCTCAGCACCCCCTACTAGAATTCATATGCTCTGTGATTTGTGCCAAGGCCCACTTGTGTCAAGTTAGGGTCCCCAGACATTCTTCAGTGTAAGTTCATCTATTGAGGTCTAAGTCAGCCCATCCAGAGTCCCTCACTTTACAAAGATCAGCTCTACCTCACCCAGCAGTAATCAACTGCCAATATTTCTTCTGCTAAGGCTGGGTCCTGCTGCCCATTTCCTCAGTTCTATGCTGAGTTTTGACTGAGTTACCATGGATCTGGTCAGATCCTTAGCCCATCTTTCAATTGGGTCACTGTTTTCTTGATTCTTTATTTTTTGAGTTCTTTATATATTCTGGATGTCAAACCTCTGTCAGATGTGTTTCTGATGAAGATTTTCTCCCACTCTGGGTTTTCTCTTTGCTTCCTTGGTTGTTTCTTTTGCTGTACAGAAGCTTTTTATTTTAATGAGGTCCCACTTGTTGACTGTTGACCTTAATTCCTGTGCAACTGATGTCTGATTTAGAAAGTCCTTTCCTACACCTATATGTTATAGGTTACTGATATTTTCTTCAAACAGTTTCAAAGTTTCAGGTTTCACATTGAGATCTTTGATCCATTTGGAGTTGACTTTTGTGCGAGGTGAAAGATAAGGGTCTAGTTTCATTCTTCTATAGGTGGAGATCCAGTTTTGCCAGCACCATTTGCTGAAGATGCTACTTTTCCTTCAATGAGTTTTTGAGTCCTTTGTCAAACATCAATTGGCTGAAATTTCATGTCAAGTTTAGGGTCTTCAATTATGTTCCACTGACTTACAGGTCTATTTCTGTGACAGTACCATGCTGTTTTTATGATTATAGCTCTGCAATATACTTTGAAATCTGGTATAGTAATCACCCCCTACATTGCTCTTTGTGCTCAGGGTTGCTTTGGGTATCCATGTTTTTTTTAATTAAAAAGAGAGAGAGGGGAGCTATGTAACCTTTTCAGGGTCACTAACAAATGGTAGGTTTAGGATCTAAACCCAGATCTATATGACAGCAATGCCTGCCTGGTTTCTATAAAAATTATAAAATTTGGGGAAAAGCCCTAAAAAGATCAAATATCTGTTTTAACTGTATAAAAGGTAAGTTTCAGCCAGGTATGGTGGTACATGCCTTTAATTCCACCATTTGGAAGACTGAGGCAAAGAATCACCATAAGTTTGAAGCCAGCTTTGTCTATGTAATAAGTTCCACTCCAAGCAAAATAGCATAGCAAGACCTTGTCTCGTTCATTCATAAACGAACAAAAACAAATTGTTTTCTTTTTTTTTTAATGTTGTAAACCAAATTTTATTTTTTTTCACATAAATTTATTTTTATTTTTTTAACAAATCTAGACCCGTATGTCCCCCCCCAATTCGCCCACCCCACCAGAGCTCATGCATTCTGCCAAATATGCTTTTCATCTCTTTCTCAGTCTTTCTCAATATTCTCCATGAGGAAGTTGACTGTTTTGAGCAGAAGTTCACTGTTTCAGTCAGTTCTTTGATGCAGTCCTTTCTGTTGTTCGTGGGGGTGGTGTTGTTTCCAATATGCATCACTCCCAACTGCTTTGGACAAAAGCTCAGGGGGCCATACACAAGAAATACTTGCAACTAGGTATTTGGCACTAGCATCCACAGATAAGGGATATCATTCGTCATTTGTTTTTCTGGGACTGTGTTACTTCACTCAGCATGATGTCCTCTAGCTCCAGCCATTTTCCAGCAAAGCTCAGGATGTCTTTCTTTACTGCAGCATAGAACTCCATTGTGTAGATGTACCACATTTTCTCTATCCACTTATCAGTTGAGGGGCATTTGGGTTGGTTCCAGCTCCTTGCTATTGTGAAGAGAGCTGAAATAAACATGGCCATGCATGTATCTCTGTGGTGGGGTGAGTCTTGAGGGTACATGCCCAGGAGTGGTATGGCTGGGTCAGGTGGCAAGTTCATTCCAAGTCTTCCAAGCGTTCTCCACACACTGCTTTCCATAGTGGCTGTACGAGTTTACATTCCCACCAGCAGTGGATGAGTGTTCCCCTTTCCCCACAACCTCTCCAGCACTTGGTATCATTTGTTTTCTTGATCCTAGCCAGTCTTATTGGAGTAAGATGATATCTTAAAGTGGTTTTGATTTGCATTTCCTTAATGATTAGTGACGGTGAACACTTCTTAAGGTGTTTCTCAGACATCTCTAATTCCTCACTTGTGAAGTCTCTGTTCAGTTCTTTGCTCCATCTAGTGAGTGGGTCATTTGTTTTCTTTTTTCTTTGTTTTCTGAGTAGTTTATGTACTCTGGAAATCAATGCTTTGTCAGATGTATCTGTAGTAAAGGTTTCCTCCCACTCTGTGGGATTTCTCTTCACTTCCTTGATTGTTTCTTTTGATGTACAGAAGCTTTTGAGTTTAATGAGGTCCCATTTGTCAATTGTCGATCTTAATTCTTGCGCAGCTGCTGTCTGATTTAGGAAGTCTTTTCCTATGCCTATGTCTTGTAGTCTGCTGCTAACTTTTTCTTCTATCGCCTTCAGAGTTTGGGGTTTCATGTTGAGGTCTTTGATCCATCTGGAGTTGACTTTTGTACAGGGCGAGAGGTAGGGGTTTAATTTCATTCTTCTACAGGTGATGATCCAGTTTTGCCAACATCACTTGCTGAAGATACTGTCTTTTCTCCATTGTGGCTTCTTGGACCCCTTGTCAAATATAAGACAGCTGAAATTGTATGTGCTCAGATTTGGATCTTCGGTTTTGTTCCATTGATCAACAGGTTTGTTTTTGTGCGAGTACCAGGCTATTTTTATGACTATAGCCCTGTAGTATAGTTTGAAGTCTGGTATAGAGATCACCCCTGTGTAGTTCTTTTTGCTCAGGGTTGTTTTGGCTATTCGGGGTCTTTTGTTTTTCCAAATGAATTTAAGGACTTTTGTTTCCAAGCCTGTGAAGAAACTCTTGGGGATTTTGATTGGAATTGTATTAAATCTATACAAGAGTTTCGGTAGAATGGACATTTTTACAATGTTAATTTTCCCAATCCATGAGCATGGGAGGTTTTTCCATCTTCTGATGTCTTCTTCAATTTCTTTCTTTAAAGGATTAAAATTTTTGTTGTAGAGATCTTTGGTGTCTTTGGTTAGGTTTGTTCCTAGGTATTTTATTGTTTTTGAGGCTATTGTGAGTGGGAAGGTCTCTGAATTCTTTCTCCAGTTGCTTGTTCTTGGTGTAAAGAAAGGCCATTGATTTTTTTTTTTTTTTATCATCCATGTAAAGACAGAAAGGCCATTGATTTTTTAAGGTTAATTTTGTATCCTGCCACTTTGCTGAAGCTGTTAATCGTTTCTAGGAGTTTTCTGGTGGAGTTTTTAGCATCCCTTAAGTAAACAATCATATCATCAGCAAATAGGGATAGCTTGACTTCTTCTTTTCCAATTAGTACTCCTTTAATTTCCTTTTCTTGTCTTATTGCTCTAGCAAGTGTTTCAAGCACTATATTGAAGAGGAGTGGTGACAGGGGGCAGCCTTGCCAAGTTCCTACCTTTAAAGGGAATGTTTCTGTCATTTCCCCATTTAGGATGATATTGGCTGTGGGTTTCCTGTATATGGCTTTGATTACATTGAGGAATGATCCCTCCAATCCAATTCCTTCTAGGACTTTAAGCATGAAGGGATGCTGGATTTTGTCAAAGGCTTTTTCAGCATCAACTGAGAGGATGGTGGTTTTTGTCTTTGATTCCGTTTATGTGTTGGATGATGTTTATCGATTTTCGTATGTTGAACCATCCCTGCATCTCTGGTATGAATTCAACTTGGTCATGATGGATGATCTTCTTGATGTGGGTCTGCATGCGATTTGCCAGTATCCTGTTTAAACAAATTGTTTTCTTTAAATCTTTCAAATGCAGGGAGATAACCAAGTAAGGATTGTTTCCCTTGATCACTTGCTTAGAGAAGACAAGATGTGCTTGAAACAAATTTGAGCCCTGCAAAGCAAAATGATTTATAATCCACTGTAGAAAGTTCCATCAGAAAGAACTCTGCTGAGCCAGAACACAGCACACAATAAAAACAACTCAGGGCATTAAGTCATCTCATGCTCATGTTAAAGACAGCACAAATATCTGAAGACACAAATATCTTAGTTCCTAAATACAAAAGGAAACATGATCTAACCAGTTAAGAGAACAGTCCAGCTCTTCTCAAACTCAACTGCAGTTTTAATGTCCACTGGTTAAAAAAAAGATGGCAGAGGATTCATTTGTAACCATGTTAGTGGTTACACTACAGTTACTATTGTTTTATCTAATGTCTTTAAAAGTTTTATTGACTCAGCCAGGGGCTGATATACACATCTTTAATCCCAGCATTCAGGAAGCAGAGGCAGGTTGACCTCTATGAGGTCAAGGTCAGCTAAACCTATATGGTGAGACTTTGTCTCAAAATAAAGTCTTAGTTGCCTTAAGGACTTGCCTAAAATTCCAATATCCAAATATTCATACTTAACACAAAATGGTTGGAATGTATCACTGTGTGTGATGGTTAAATTGTCAATTTAAGATCTAGAATCACCTGGGAGATGGGGATTATCTTCATTAGGTTAACTGAGGTGGGTGACACCATTCCCTGGGCTAAGATCCTGGACCACACAAAAAGGAGAAAGTAAGCTGAGCACAGCATTCATCACATTCTGCTTCCTGACTGTAAATGCAGATGAGCTATGACGACTTCCATGCCATGATGGGCTGTACCCTTACTGTGAGCCAAAATAAGCCATTTTTTCTTTAATTTGCTTTGTCAGGATACTTTATCACAGCAAGAGGAAAAGTGACTAAGATTCTGCTCTAGATTACTATCCAAGTTAATGCCTCACTGTAATATTGGCTTAGTTTTCCCTAAGAATGTTTTACTGAGTGGTTTGAGTTTTCCTAGGGGGGACTATAACCTCAGAAAGACTGGGCATGGAGAGACCCAAGGAAGGACTCCATCCAAGTCCAGGTTGGTGAACCCTTGAATTTATTAGGTTTAAATACAGGGTCACTCAAAGGCAGCTACACCATCAGAAGTCCCTGGGCAAGACATGTACTACCCAAGAGTCCTACTCCAGTTAACTTGGGGGAGGGGGGTGTCATGAGCCTTTTCCTTCCACAAAATAATTTTTAAAAATTTTAGGATAAGGTCTCACTATATAGCCCAGGCTGGCCTTAAATCTATGATCTGCCTGTTGTTGCCATTCACATGCTGGGATTATAGATGTATGCCACCATCCCCAGCAATTCTCTGCCCCTCCCTCCTCATCTCACACACACACACACACACACACACACACACACACACACACACACAATGTTAACAGGCTGACTCTAGTGAAGGTCTCATGCAGGTGACCACAGATGCTCTAATACAAGAGAGTAATCATCATGTCCAACCCAGAGGAAACAGACACACAGGAATGAGTTATGCCTGATGTTAGTCCCTCAGTTAGTTGTTGACTAAATCACTTGAAAATCCATGGAATACTTATCTTTCACTTTTAAGACTGCTGTTAACAGATACTGTCTCCACTATAAGCATCTTGAAATACTTGTGACCAAAATTTTAAGAATTTAGTATCTTAAGTCTGGCGTGGTGGTACATGCCTTTAATCCCAGCACTTGGGAGGCAGAGGCAGGAGGATTTCTGTGAGTTCAAGGCCAGCCTGGTCTACACAGTGAGTTCCAAGCCACCTGGGGCTCCAGGAAGACCCTGTCTCAAAAAGGAAAAAAAAAAAGAAAACAAGAAAAATTTAGTATCTGGCTGGCAAGATGGCTCAGATGTCTGCCACCAAGCCTGATGACCTGAGTCAGTCCTTGGGACTAACTTGATGGCAGGAAAGAACTAATTTTCTCAAGTTGTCCTTTGACCTTCATGTGCTGTGACATGCACATACATGTGTATACACACAAATGCACACAATAAATAAATGAAATTTTAAAAACAGAATTTTGTATATCATAGTCTCAATGTTATAGCCACACTGATAATCAAGCACTCAAAAGCCTGAGGAAAGAAGATCCAAATTTTTAGGTCAGCCTGAGCTACACAGTGAGATTCTGTCTTTGAAACAAAACAAAACAAAACAAAACAAAAGCAATTTAACGACAGATAAAAGAATTAACATTTTTAATAACAAAGAGGTAAATGCACCCACTAATAGACCCAAATCATACTAACTTTCCCCCACTATATCCCAAAAAGAAAGGGGTTAAATTCCAACGGCTCTGTTAGCCTTCAGATCTATAACATGTGTTAACTTCACTATAACAACTTGATTTTTTATTTGTATTTTTGTTGTCCTGTGCCTTGTACATGTTAGGTACATGTTCTTCCACTAAACCATAAAACCTTAATGGTTTATTTTTATTCTAACACCTTTAATTGGAGTGTGTCTATGTTTGTGTTGTTAGAAAACACTATACACCTTTTTTAGAATGTTGAGTATAGTATTTTTGAGGTTTTGGTGCTGAGGGAAACCAGGTCCATCACTGAGCCAGGCACGTGCACACACACACACACACACACACACACGTCCATCTAGTCCTTACACTGAATTCGTATTAATTAGTCTCACACATGTCATTTGAGTCTCTGAAGTAAGTATTATTCCCAGGATGAGCATAGTGGTATAGTGGTGCATACCTTTAATCCTAGCACTTGGGAGGCAGAGGCAGGTGGTTGTGAGTTCAAGGCCCACCTGGTCTACATAGTGAGCTCCAGGCCAGCTGGGACTAAAAGAAGACCCTGTCTCAAAAAGACAAATTTTATATATACATATACATATGTACATATAATTGAGAATTATACATATACATATATATAATTCTCCTTCTCTGTAGGAGAATTAAGCTCAGAAAAGTCCACTTAATATCTTTGTAAGTCTTAAGAAACAAAGCAGGGTGTCAGTCCCAGTAGCTCTGACTACCACATACTTCCATCTACATAATGCTTTAAATGGAGCTTTTAGCAGACAAAATAAAAATTTTTAATGTTAGCTAAGGATAGGAAGGATAGCAAGAACTAGGGGGGAAAAAACGGTTCAGACTGGGGAAGGGAAAAGAAGGAAATAGGGAGGGAGAAAATGGGAAAGATACTACCAACCAATTGTAATGGTGAGTAAAAATCATGAAGTACCTGCAATAATGGTAGCAAAAAGAGTTTTCAGACCTCTGAGTTTAACTCACAAATTATACACAAGTATGAGACAGCACACCTTTGATTCCAGCATTTGATAGGCAAAGGCAGGCAGATCTCTAGGCCAGCCTGGTCTCAAAAGCAAGTTCCAAGCCAGCCAGTGAAAATCTATCTAAAAAAAAAAAATTTTTTTTTTAATTAAAAATAAATTAGTTGTCAGGTGTGGTGGCACACGCCTTTAATCCTAGCCCTTGGGAGTCAGAGGCAGGCAGATCTTTGTGAGTTCAAGGCCAGGCTGGTCTACAGAGTAAGTTCCAGGACAGCTGGAACTACAAGGAGACCTTGTCTCAAAAAAAAAAACCCTTCCCAAAAAAGACACTATTATAAAGATGTCTACTTTTCTGCAATTAAATACAGAACAATTACAATATTTTTTAGTATTTTATTTATTTTTATTTTCTGTATGAGTATACTGCCTACATGTAAGTGCACCCTTGTCATGCACTGGTGTTGCAGGTCAGAAGAAGGTGGCAGATCCCCTGGAACTGGAGTTAAGGATGGCTGTTAGCTGCCATGTGGGTGCTGGGAACTGAATCCTGGTCCTCTGCCAGAGCAGAAAGTGCTCATGCTCTTAACCACTGAGCTATCTCTCCAGTTCCTATAATTAAATTTTTTAAAACCAGTAAGACTAAGACTTTATATTTAATCTAATCATTAATCCCAAAATTCATAAAAAGCCAAAAATAGCCATGAAAATTTTGAGGAAAACTCAGTAAGGAGACTACTTATGCTTATGGAGCTGAGGTCATTGAACTCTTGCTATACAAACAATCAAACCAGTAGGAATGAGGGAAAGCTCAGAAACAAACCCACAAAATAGAAAAGCATTGTGAATGAGAAAAATGGCACTGTAAATCAACAGGAAAAGATAAACTGTACAATGTATGGAGCAAGGCAATAGTTATTCACATGGAAAAATTAAAATCCCTACCTCTGACCCACTTTAGTAACATTTTACTAATCTTTATTAATAATTAAGGTTTATCATAATTGATAACATTTATCAATATTTCAGTCATAAAACCAGATACAGAATATAACAAGAATTGAAATTTTATAAAGTTTAAAGAATAGACATGAAGTGTGTAGCAAAGTATTAAAGCATGTATGGGAGGCTAACCACCCAGCTCACTCGGTGTTCATCTGTGATGGGAAAGAAGAGTAACAGAGCTCCACTTTCTCATTTCTTTTTTTTTTTTTTTTGGTCTTTTTGAGACAGGGTCTCCCTGTAGTCCTAGCTGTCCTGGAACTTGCTCTGTAGACCAGGCTGGCTTTGAACTCACAAAGATCCGCCTGCCTCTGCCTCCCAAGTGCTAGGATTAAAGGCGTGCGCCACCACGCCCGGCCCACTTTCTCATTTCTATGGCTTCCCCTTCTCCACCAAAAAGGATGATGCTAGGTAATATACACATGGGTGTTCATTCTACTTTCTTTTTTGGTCTTATATTTGCAATACTACATAATGAAGTAAAACAAGGAAGAAAAATCTTAAAAACTAGGTATTACTGCCAAATGGAAACTCACTAAATAACAGAGAGATAAAGAGAGCTTCCCCCGTTTAAGACTTTTACAATTAGGTAACAAAAGAATAATCTCTTTTGTTGAAGCTTCCCAATTAATCTGTAAAAAGGTAAATGAAATGTCTGAATGGCACATGTCAACACTTCCCTCACTTAACTCTAAAATTCAATGTTTTTCTCTCTTATCTCTAAACCTTAAAATTTTTCAACTAAAAAGAAAAAGATTTGAGTGTGTCCTAGGTTACTCATTAGTCACTAAGATGTTGCTGATAACATGGAATAAGCTATACATTAAAGTAAAAAAAAAAATTCCTTGTCAGCAGCTACAGAAATAAAAACAACTTAAGATCAAATGACATTTATTTATAAATACTTTCTAAAATGAAATATACACGGGGGGGGAGTGGGTGGGGCACTGGTCAGGTTGAGGTCAAAATTTAGCACTATCACTCAATAGTTTGTGACCCTGACCTGAACCTTAATTTCCTCACAAATGATTAAATACTTGCTCAAGAGAAATGTTGTCAGGGTTAAAAAAAATAAGTATATAGCCCTGTAATCAGTGCATCTCAGGTAAAAAGCAAATTATGATTCCCTTAAATAAAATAGCAACTCAAAATAAAATAAAATAAATAGCTACTCACTGAGTAGCAAACACCTATAATCTCAGCACTCAAGAGGCTAAGTCAGGATGATAGAGAGTTGGGAGGCCAGCCTAGGTTACAGATTGTGTTCAAGGCTGGCTACAAAACAAATTTAGAAAAATGAAGGGCCGGGGGCTGGAGACATGGCTCAGCAGTTAAGAGCACCGACTGCTCTTGCAGAGGAACCAAGTTCGATTCCCAGCACCCACATGGCAGCTAAGAACCATCTTTAACTCCAGTTCCAGGGGAATCCGACACCCTCTTCTGACCTCCACGGCATTACACGACACCAGTGCACCAACCTACATGCAGACAGTACACTCATACAAATTAAAAAAAAAAAAAAAAAAGAAAGGCTGAAGACAAAGTGTAGCAGCAGAGGTCTTGCAAACATGCTCAAAACCCTATCCTGTGTTCAATCCACAGCACTGGAAAAAAAGTACATGAACTACAACTGGGCATGATGGCACACATCTGTAGTCCCACAGTAGGTGGGCTAGAGACCAGCCTGGGCTGCTTAGTGAGCACAGGCCAGACCAGGTTAGCAAGTGAGACCCTGTCTCAAATAAACAAATAAATAAATCAGTGGGTATGGTGACATGTATGCAGGAGGTAGAGAAACAGTTTAACTTAAGGTCATCCTCAGCTATGCAGCAAACTGGAGACCAGCTTGAGCTACATGAGACCCAGTCCCAAAACAAATAAATAAATTGATTAGTAATATCATACTATCTTAAATTCCACATAAATTTTCTTTTCCATTCCACAGGGGAACATTTGGGTCCATCACAAAGGTTTTATAACTGTTCTTTCTTGAAGCTAGAGGATCATTTTATTGAATCTGAGAAAAAAAAAACAGGGAAAACAAGGTGAAAATCCTGGCAGCTGCCAGGAAGAGGGAGATACACAAGAGAGAGAGTCATGTCTTTAGTCAGGCATGAAGGAAGGCAAGAAGCTATAGAAGGGAGCTGGAGGTGAGAGGTCTTCAAAGAAACATGTCAGGGAAAACGTACTTAGGTTTTCAGCCAGTATCCAAAAAAAAAGATAAAGAAAAGGAAAAATTAAACTTTTTCTTTTAATCTTTTTGAGACAGGTCTCCCTGTTGCCCCAGCTGGCCTGGAACTCACTATGTAGATCAGGCTAGCCTTGAACTCACAGAGATCTATATGTCTCTGCCTCCTATGTGCTGGGATTAAAAGCTGGCATCACCACACCACAGGCTTAGCGTTACAATTTTTAGTTACAACTCAGAAAAGCAGGGAGGCTTAGCAATGAAGCTATAAGCAACTTCTTTAATTGATATTTTTATTACAGAAAGCATTTAAGCTGGACGAAATGTGATACATGCCTGTAATACCAGCACTCAGGAGGCTGAAGCAGGAGGATTAAGAGTTTGAGTTCAGGCTGTTCTACATAGTGAAGCATTATCTTTAAAAAAAGGGGGGGGGGGCTGGAGAGATGGCTCAGTGGTTAAGAGCACCGTCTGCTCTTGCAGAGGACCCGGGTTCGATTCCCAGCACCCACAAGGCAGCTAAGAACCATCTTTAACTCCAGTTCCAGGGGAAGTGGATGCCCTCTTCTGACCTCCGCGGCATTGCACAACAAGGGTGCACCAACCTACATGCAGACAGTACATTCATACACATGAAAATAATAAATAAAAAAATAAAGATAACATTTAAAAAAATAAAAATAAAAATAAAATAAATTAAAAAAAAAAAGCTGGGCGTGATGGTGCCTGCCTATTGTCCCCAGCGCTTGGGAGGCACAGGCAGGTGGATCTCTGTGAATTCAAGGCCAGCCTGGTCTACATAGTGAGTTCCAGTACAGCTGGGACAAAAGGGAGACCCTGTCTCAAAAGATTGAAGAAAAAAAAAAGAAAAGAAAAGAAAAGAAAAGAAAAGAAAAGGAAGAAAGAGAAAGAAAGAAAGAAAGAAAGAAAAGAAAGAAAGAAAGAAAGAAAGAAAGAAAGAAAGAAAGAAAGAAAGAAAGAAAGAAAGAAAGAAAGAAAGAAAGAAAGAAAAAGCATGGGCTGGAGAAGTGACTCAGCTGTTAAGAGCACTGCCAGCTTTTCCAGAGGACTCAAGCTCCCAACACAACTGCTTGTAACTCCAGGTCCAGGGGATCTGATACTCTCTTCTGATCTCCATGGACACCAGCATACATGTGGCAGACACACAGATACATACATGTAAATAAAAACTAAAATTAATTTGTTTAAAAAGAATATAAATATTAGAATTACTTTGTGCCATTTTATAAACCTAGGAAAAATTCCCATTCTCACATTTTTTTTCTAAAAGTATAAGGAAGTTTCAATGCTACTCACAAAACATAATCATTCTGCAATGTGATTAACAAATCACAGCTTTCCCTTCCATGCAGAGCCCTATCTATATAAGCACTAGACCAGAAATAAGAAGACAGCTGGACAGCAATTAAGCTGCTTCTTTTTGTTTTGTTTTTGTTTTGTTTCGTTTTTGAAACAGGGTCTCACTATGTAGCCCAGGCTGGCCTAGCACTCACTATGTAGACCAAGTTAGCCTCAAACTCACAGAGATCTGCCTCCCTCCACCTCCAAGTGCTGGGGTTAAAGGCATGCACCACCATACCTAGCTAATAATTAAGCTTCTTTAAAACTCACAGAGCATGGTGGAGCATGCCTTTAATCCTACCACTTGGGAGGCAAAGGCAGGTGGATCTCTGTGAGTTTAACGCCAACCTGGTCTACATAGCAAGTTCCAGGACAGCTTTGGACAAAAATATGCAGTGCCCTTCAGAAGGGACAAGTTCAAAATTAAGTTAACTTGGGTCAGGATATTGGGGTCGCACTGTGAGCATATTAATTTCCCTGGTGCTCACAGGAAGGAAAAACAAAACAACAACAACAACAACAAAAAAACACCAACCCATACTTTAGCACAAAATAAGGAACCACAAAGTCCAGTTGGTCTGCAACAACAGCATTCACTGCATTATTTCACTGGCCACATCATGGCATGAAAATGATCAAACATAACTCTCTTAAAGGAGATACTTCTAAAATTAAATTTAAAGTTTGCCAAGCATGGCAGTGCATACTTTTAATCCCTGAACTTGGGAGGCAGAGGCAGGAGGATCTCTTTGAGTTCAAGGCCAGCCTGGTCTACATAGCAAATTCCAGGCCAGCTGGGGCTACAGGGAGACCCAGTCTCAAAAAGACAAAAAAAAAAAAAAAAAAAAAAATTTAATTAATTTAAAATTTACATCCTCAAGATTTCATGTCAGGAATGAGTGGCTAACACATAATCCTAGCACTAGGGTGGTAGAGGATCAGGACTTCAGGCTCATTCTTGGCTACACAGGTAGTTCTCCAGGCCTGCCTGGGTTATTTGAGACCCTAGTTCAAAAAGAAAAAGGCAGGGGGGAGGTGTTCTTTATATATTGTTCCTAATTAACCCTCTCCTTCAAAGTGAAGAATAGTTGGCAAAGTGATTCTTTTTCCTGCCTTTTTTGTTTTTGGAAGTGCTACCAGGGATACATGTAATTTCTTTTTTTTTTTTTTTTTTTTATTGTATTTATTTTTTATTTTTAACAAATCTAGACCCGTGTTCCTGCTCATTCCCCCACCCCGTCAGAGCTCGTGCATTCTGCCAAACATGCTTTCCATGTCTTAGTTTTCTCAATATTTCCATGGGGACGTTTGACTGTTTTGAGCAGAAGTTCACTGTTTCAGTCAGTTCTTTGATGCAGTATTTCTGTAGGTTGTTGTTGTTGTTTCCAAAATGCATATGTCCCAACTGCTTTGTACAGAAGCTAGGGGGCCCTACACAAGAAATACTTACAACTGGGTAATTGGCACTAGCATCCACCGATGAGGGATACCAATTCGTCGTTTGTTTTTCTGAGACGTGTTATTCACTCCGCATGATGTCCTCTAGCTCCAGCCATTTTCGCTGCAAAGCTCGTGATAGTCTTCTTTCTTTACTGCTGCATAGAACTCCATGTGTAGATGTACCCCATTTTCACTCTATCACTCATCAGTTGGAGGGGCATTTATGGTTGGTTCACTCTTTCTATGTGAAGAGAGCTCGACAATAAACATGAGCTGCAGTATCTCTGTGGTTGGCGTTAAAGTCTTGTGGGTTTACGATGCCCAGGATGGTTGGCTGGGTCGGAGTTGCCACAGTTCATTCCAAGTACTTCCAAGGGTTCTCCACACTGCTTCCATAGTGGCGTTCGAGTTTACATTCCAACCCAGCAAGGTATGAGTGTTCCCTTCCCAGACACTCTCCAGTGCCACTTGGTATCTTCTGTGTTTTCTTGATCCTAGCATCATTTAAGATTGAGCTTAAGATGATATTTAAAGTGGTTTGATTTGCCATTTCCTTAATGATTAAGTGCTGTGAGCCAGTTCTTGAGGTTTTCAGACATCTTCAATTCCTCCTTGAAGTCTCCTGTTCAGTTTCGTTTTGCTCCATCTATTGGCGGGTCGTTTGTGTTTCTTTTCTTTGTTTTTTGCGTAGTTTATCATATTCTGGAAATCAATGCTTTTGTCAGAGTTATCTGCAGTGAAAAGGTTTCCTCCTCTGTGGGACTTTCTCCTTCACTTCTTGAATTGTTTCTTTTGCAGCTACAGAAGCTTTGAGTTGGATCTTGAGATCCTATATTGTAATTGTCGACTTTAATTCTTTGTGACGAGGCGCTGTCTGATTTTAGGAGTCTTTTCCCTACGCCTCTGTTTGTAGTAGTCTGCTGCCAAACTTTTTTTTTCTAACCTTTCAGAGTTTGGGGTTTCAACGTTGATGGTCTTTGATCCATCTGGAGTTGACTTTTAGTCCAGGCGGAGAGGTAGGGGTTCAATTTCAATTTTCTATACAGTGGTATTCCATTTTGCCAACACCACTTGCTGAGATGCTTCTTTTCTCCATTGTGGGGTTTCTTTGGCCCCCTTGTCAAATATAGATGGCTGAAATTAATGTGCCTCAGATTTGGATCTCGTTTTGTTCCAATGTTGGTCAACAGGATCTTTTTTGTGCCGTACAGGCTTGTTTTATGCTATAGCCCTGTAGTTAGTTTAAATCTGCTATAGAGTCCCTCTGTGTAGCTCTTTCCCTAGGATTGTCTTGGATATTGGGTCTTTTTTTTCTCAAATGAATTTAAGAAGATACTTTTGTTTCCAAGCCTGTGACAAAATCTTTGGGATTTTGCTCGGGATTGCATTAAATTATACAAGAGTTTTGGTAAAAAAGGACACATTTTACAATGTTAATTTCCCATCCATGAGCATGGGAGGTTTTCCTATCTCTTGAGGTCTTTCTTCAATTCTTTCTTTAAGGGTTTAAAATTTTTGTTTGTAGAGGCTCTGTGCGTTCTTTGGTTAGGTTTGTTCCTAGGCTATTTTTTGTTTTGAGGCTATTTGACTTGTGGGAAGGTCTCTTTGAAATTCTTCCCAGTTGCTTTTCTTTGGTGTAAAGAAAGGCCATTGATTTTTAAGGTTAATTTTGTTATCCTGCCAATTTCTGAAGCTGTTATTATCGTTTCTAGAGTTTTTCTGTGTGGAGCTTTTGCATCTTTTAAGTAAACAATCATATCATCAGCAAATAGGGATAGTTTGACTTCCTCTTTTCCAATTAGTACTCCTTTAATATCCTTTTCTTGCCTTATTGCTCTAGCAAGTGTTTCAAGCACTATATTGAAGAGGAGTGGTGATAGGGGGCAGCCTTGCCGAGTTCCTACCTTTAAAGGGAATGTTTCCGTCATTTCCCCATTTAGGATGATATTGGCTGTGGGTTTCCTGTATATGGCTTTGATTACATTGAGGAATGATCCCTCCAATCCAATTCCTATACATGTAATTTCTATTTGACCTAAAAATTATTCTTCCGAGTTAGGTGAGATGATTCAGTGTGTAAAGGAACCTGCAGCCAAGCCTAAAAACCGGAGTTCAAAATCCCTGGAACCTACATACTGGGAGAAGACTCCTGCAAATTGTCTGTCACCTGACCTCTACCTTCACGCATGTGGGCACACACAACTTGGGGGAGTATGCATGTGCATACATGTATGGAAGCCAAAGGTCAGTCAGTCGGGTGTCTCCCTCTGCTCTTCTCTAGCCCTCTACGTTTTTCTTTTTTCTTTTTATTTTTATGGGGGGGGGGTGCACATAGAGACAGGGTCTCCCTGTAGCCCCAGATAGCCTCAAACTCTTTTTTTTTTTTTTTTGGTCTTTTTGAGACAGGGTCTCCCTGTAGCTCTGGCTGTCCTGGAACTCACTCTGTAAACCAGGCTGGCCTTGAACTCAGAAAGATTCGCCTGCCTCTGCCCCCAAGTGCTAGGACTAAAGGCGGGCACCACCATGCCCAGCTAGCCTCAAACTCTTTATGTAGATCAGGCTGACCTTGATCTTACAGAGATCCACCTGCCTCTGCCTCTCCCATGCTGATTAAAGGTCTGAACCACCATGGCCAGCTCAACCTTATTTTTTAAGAGAGGTTCTCTTGGCTGAACCAGAGCTCAAAAGTAGGCTAGACTGGCTGTTCCAAAAGCTTCTAGGATCTGTCTCTCTATCCCATATCCCTGTCCAGTGCTCAGATTACAGATCCTTGCCAGACCAAGTTTTATTTTTTTGTTTTTTAAAATTTTTATTTATTTTTTATATTGTATGAATGTACTGTCTGCATGTAGGTTTGTGCACCTGTGTCGTGCAATGCTGCAGAAGTCAGAAGAGGGCGCTGGATTCCCCTGGAACCGGAGTTAAAGACGGTTCTCAACCGCCATGTGGGTGCTGGGGGATCGAAACCGGGTCCTCTGCAAGAGCAGTCGGCGCTCTTAACTGCTAGGCCATCTCTCCAGCCCCCACACCAAGTTTTAATGTGGTGCTAGGGATCCAAACTCAGTGCCTCACACTTGCACAGCAACCATGAGCCATCTCTCTGGCCACCAAAAATATTTGTTAAGAGTCAATCAAACTTTTCTTCTCAAATTCCTAACATTTATACCAAACATTCAGAAACTTGGAAGTCAACCTAGCTGTTTCCTTTTTCACTGTTCAATGTGGTCTTCTGTAATTCTACCCTAGCCCTGTTTCATGAACTTCTTCTCATACCCTTATCAATGTCCCATCTGCATTTATAATCTTAATTATTTTCATCTATTACCATAGATATTTTTTAACTATAGTTATTTTTAATTAAATAATTAAATACATAAAAACTAGAATTTTCACTTAAAAATGAAATGTCTACCATTACAAACACAAAATATAGTCTTTTTTTTTTTTTTTTTTTTTTTTGTCTTTATGCGAGACGCGCACGGGGTCTCACTGTGCAGCAGCTATCTCTGGGAATTCTACGGTTGTAGACCAGGCTGGCCTTGAACACAGAAGATCCTCCTGCTCTGCTTGCCAAGTGCTAGGATTATAGGCATTGTGACCAGTGGCCAGACGGCTAATATAGGTCATTATTGAAGCCCAGCGGGGATCAAAGAATAAACAAACGTAAAATCATCAACTTATCTAGGCAGAAATATTTTGAGGGGTGTGTTCTGGGTTGGCTCCTTTTTTGAAGACATGGCATTCTCACTATTTATAAGTTAGCCTGGGCCTAAACTCGATATCCTCCTTGCCTCCCATATCCACTAGACCGACCCTGCTAAAAACATCTGCTTTAAGATGTACCAATGCTATACTGTCGTTTTTTTTTTTTTTTTTAAGTTTTTTGTTCTGATGGTGTATGTAATGCACGTGTCTGCATGCAAGTCTATGCACCCGTGTCGTGCAATGCCGCGGAGGTCAGAAGAGGGTCAAGAATTCCCCTGGAACTGGAGTTCTCCTGGAATTGGAGTTTCAGACGGTTCTCAGCCGCCATGTGGGTGCTGGGGATCGAACCCGGGTCCTCTGTAAGAGCGGTCGGCGCTCTTAACCGCTAGGCCATCTCTCCAGCCCCCCCAAATCTACTTTCTTAAGCAGAGTGTGTGTGTGTGTGTGTGTGTGTGTGTGTGTGTGTGTATGTGTGTTTAAATATATAATTAAGGGCTTGCAAGATGGCTAGCCATGCAAGCATAAGGACCTGAATTCAGATCTCCAGTACCCATGTAAAAAGCCAGGCAGAGCAGCATGCACCTACACATGTAATGCTAGTGTGTGCCTATAATCCCAGCACCCAAGAGGCAAAGACAAAATGGTCGCACAGGCTTCTTGAACAGTCTAAGTAAACAGGCGAACTCCAGGTTCAGTGAAAGACCATGTCTCAAAAAATAAAGGAGAGGGCTGGCAAGATTGCTCAGTGAGTAAGGATGCTTGGTGCACGAGGGTGGCAACCTGTGTTCAGTATCTGGAGCCCAGGTAAAGGTGGAAGAGTGCATTGATTCTATAAAGTTGTGCTGTGGCACATGCACACAAAGAATAATAAAAATCTCAAGTTATAAAAATAAGGTGGGGGCTGGAGAGATGGTCTAGCAGTTAAGACCGCTGACTGCTCTTGCAGAGGACCTGGGTTTGATCCCCAGCACCCACATGGCGGCTGAAAATCGTCTTTGACTCCAGTTCCAGGGAATCCAATGCCCTCTTCTGACCTCCAAGGCACGGGTGCACAGACCTACGTGCAGACAGTACATTCATAACATACAAAAATAAGTAAAATTTTTTAAAAAGGTGGAAGGTGAATGAGGAAGATACCTCACATTGACCTCTGGTTTACACACAAACATACAAGCACATGCACATACATATATACACATACACAAGCATGTACACACTTACAAGACCCTAGCTGGAGCTAGTATATATTGCTCAATGGTACGGTGCTTGCCCAGCATGTTGGGATAGAGAGAGAAAAGAGAGAGGGAAGAAAATGAGGGAGAGAGGAAAACGAAGGAGAGAGGGAAAGGAGACAGACAGAGGGACGGACGGACTCTAAGATTCTCACTGTAGCCCCAGGTAGCCTAGAACTTGTTATATAGACCAGGCTGGCCTTGAGCTCACAGAGATCTGCCTGCCTCTGTCTGCCTAGTGTTAGGACTAAGGGCCTGCATAATTTATAAACCTCAGTTTCCTGGGAGCTGTCTGTCACCAGTTTCTAGGCCCACCACCTCAGAAGTATCAAATTTAGAGTGGTTTCTCTGCCACTAGTACAAGTAATGTTGTTTGATTTTTTTTTTCCAAATAATTTTGTAGTTGATGACTGTGTATAAGAACTATAGCTAAAGTGATATTCCCTTCATGTCTACAGGTATATACCAAAATCAACATTACTAGAGCAATATGTTTAAACATTTTTTAATATTTATTATTTTTATTTTATGTATATGAGTGTACTGTCTGCATGCATGTTATTGCACCCATGTCATGCAATGCCTGTGGAAGTCAGAAGAAGGTGTCTGATCCCCTGGAACAGAAGCTACAGATGGCGGTTAGCTGCCATGTGGGTGCTGGGAACCGAACCCAGGTCCTCCACAAGAGCAGTCAGTGCTCTCAACCACTGAGCCATCTCTCCAGCCCCTTAAACATATATATATTAGTATAATATTATATATATGTTTTATATATATATATTGGCATACAGCCAGTGTCTCTTTTTTTTTATTTTATTTTTGTATGTGTATGAATGTACTGTCTGCATGTAGGTTTGTGCACCCGTGTCGTGCAATGCCACAGAGGTCAGAAGAGGGCATCGGATTCCCCTGGAACTGGAGTTAAAGACAGTTCTCAGCCGCCATGTGGGTGCTAGAGATCAAACCTGGGTCCTTTGTAAGAGCAGTCAGTGCTCTTAACCACTAGGCAATCTCTCCAGCCCCAAACATTTCTTAAGCTTTTGAGCTACACTGTCAAATTATTTTCTGTAAAGGTTAAATTTATATGTCTAAATACAGATAAGAAACACTACCAAGCTGGGTGTGGTGGCACACGCCTTTAATCCTAGCACTTGGGAGGCAGAGGCAGGCGGATCTTTGTGAGTTCAAGGCCAGCCTGGTCTACAGAGTGAGTTCCAGGACAGCTGGGACTACAGGGAGACCCTGTCTCGAAAAAAAAGACCAAAAACAAAAATAAGTAAACAAGAACAAAAAAGATGATGTTTCCAGTACAACATGACCTCAAGAATTCTAAAATTTTGTTTGGTATCTAATTTGGCCTTCTGTTATGGCACTGTAGCTCTTATTTGGTTTTATCTGTTCATTCATTCATTTATTCAAATATTTACTATCTTCCAAGTATTGAGAGCACAAGTGAAGACAGGCAAACTCCATAAAGCTGGAAAAATTACGTTCTAAGATTTCTCTAAAACACTGTCTTGGGGTGTTCAAATTACCTCTTGCAATCACCTTTAGAATCTGGTCTGGGGTCTCTGCAGGAGGAGAGGCAGTGCTGCTTGATGGGCGTGGGTCTATGATAAGGACCATGGGAATGAGAACGCATGGTAAGGAATGAGGAATGTTCATCTTCCCTGTAAATTATTGTTTCCCCTAAGTAACTGCCTCAATGATCTGCCACAGCCATAGAGCCCTGAACTACTCAGTAGTTAATGCTCTTTCCCATTATCTTCATTTCCAAACTTAATTTCACTATTATAAATAAAAGTATTTTTTGTCAAAAAGAAAGTAACACCCAGAAAAATTTGCAAACAGTTACATTTGAAAATACTAGACATGAGGAGCCGGGCGTGGTGGCGCATGCCTTTAATCCTCGCACTTGGGAGGCAGAGCCAGGAGGATCTTTGTGAGTTCAAGGCCAGCCTGGTCTACAGAGCCAGTTCCAGGACAGCTGGGGCTACAGGGAGACCCTGTCTAGAAAAGACCAAAACTTAAAAAAAAAAAAGAGAAAATACTAGATATGAAATGCAGTTCGAATGTCTCTAAGCACAGTAACACCAATTCAGTCAGCACATCTACAACCTGGTCACTCACTATAGCAAGTCTTTTTTGTTTTTGTTCTTCTTTTTGAAACAGGGTTTCCATGTAGCTCCAGCTGTACTGGAACTCACTATGTAGACCAGGCTGGCCTTGAACTCACAGATATCTGCCTATCTCTGCTGGGATTAAAGGCATAAGCCACCACGCACAGCTCACTACAGCAAACCTTAAACAGGAAGTATTTCAGACTTTCTCCTCTTCACATCTCCAGAAGTCAGGAGGTGCCTTTCACCACACAATGAAACCTGACCTACCCCATCTCCTGGTACCAGTGGTTGGCCATTTAATGGAAAAGTGGAGTCAAATCAGGGAGTAATTAAAAATCATTATAGAGATCTTATATTCTACTTCAACTTAAAATATGTATGTGTATATTCATCTGCCAATTTTTTTTTTTTTTTTGGTCTTTTCGAGACAGCGTCCCCCTGTAGCCCCAGCTGTCCTAGAACTCACTCTGTAGGCCAGGCTGGCCTTGAACTCACAAAGATCCGCCTGCCTCTGCCTCCCAAGTGCTAGGATTAAAGGTGTGCACCACCACGCCCGGCTCATCTGCCCATTTTTAAATGTGGGATAAAGACCTTTTGTTTAACTAAGATAATCATGAGTACCCCGTTACCTTTCTTGTATAAATTATATCAAATACATCAGCTATCATTTATTTCTTACTTCAGTTTCCTTACAGTGGGAGAAAAAACAAGATACTCATAAAAGTATATACTGTATCTTTCCACAAATAACTCATAATTGTGTTTATCCCCATTTAACTTGACAGCAATTGTTCAATGATTTTACCTCATACTTCCAAGGCATGCAGTTTTTATAAAAGTAACTTGAATTCTGTGCTCATTTTTCTCATTTTCATAATATTTAATTAAAGTAATTCCAATATAAGTACACGATTGGTATTGTACAATTAAGAGTGCAAGAAGTCTTCAAAGAACGAATCCACTAAATTCATTAGTTATCTCAGCCACTGCTCACACATATTTCTTAAAAATATATGGCACTTTTATTGATGGAATGTTCTAAGACTTCGTGAAATCCTAAATGACTCCTCCTCTTTAGCATGTTAACTCTGAATAGCTTCTTAAATATAATCTGCCACTTATAGTTATTATCAAACTTTTAACTTCAAGCATAATGTTCTTTATTGGTACTTCTGTACTATTTCTTTTTTTTTTTTTTTTTTTTTTTGGTCTTTTCGAGGACAGGGTCTCCCTGTAGCCCCAACTGTCCTGGAACTCACTCTGTAGACCAGGCTGGCCTTGAACTCACTTCCAAGATCCGCCTGCCTCTGCCTCCTGAGTGCTAGGATTAAAGGCGTGCGCCACCACGCCCGGCTGTACTATTTCTAACACTGGTAGTTGAATTTTTGGTGGTGGTGATGGTGGTGGTTTTTTGTTTGTTTTGTCAGTGATTATAGCTTTTATTAAAAATCTTACAAAAGAGTTGTGCATGGCTGGCTAGATGGCTTAGCTGGTAAAGGCACCTGCTCCCAGCAAGCCCAATGGCCTGAGTTTGATCCCTGGAAACCACATGGTAGAAGAAGAGAACCACAGGTTGTGCCCTGACCTCTGTATACTAGCATGCACATGCACAGTAAATAATTAAGTTGAAAACTAGCTGGATATGTTTTAGTTTGTTTTCCTACTGCTGTGATAGATACCATGACCAAAAAAGAACTTGGAGAGATGAGGGTTATTTCATCTTACACTATATAGTCTACCATCAAGGGAAGCCAAGAGAGGACTCAAGCAGAAACCTGGAGGCAGAAACTAAGGTAGAGATCATGGAGGAATGAAAAAAAAATATTCTATTTCTTGTTTTTATTTTATGTGTATGAGTGTATTGCCTGCATGTAAGTACATGTGTGTCATGAAATGCCCATGGAGAGCTCAAAAGAGGGCAGTGGAGTCCCTGAAACTGGAGTTAAGGAGGGTTGTTAGCAGCCATGTGGGTACTGGGAATTGAACCCAGGTCCTCTGCAAGAATATCTAGTGCTCTTTAACCCCTGAGCCATTTCTTTTTTAATTTTTTTTTAAATTTTATTTATTTCTGTATGTGTATCAATGTACTGTCTGCATGCAGGTTTGTGCACCCATGTCGTACAATGCCACGGAGGTCAGAAGAGGGTGTTGGATTCCCCTGGAACTGGAGTTCTCCTGGAATTGGAGTTTCAGACGGTTCTCGGCCGCCATGTGGGTGCCGGGGATCGAACCCGGGTCCTCTGTAAGAGCGGTCGGCGCTCTTAACCGTAAGGCCACCTCTCCAGCCCCACCCCTGAGCCATTTCTACAGCCCTTCAGTTACCTTTCTTTTTCTGTTGATTTTTCTTGGTATTCCTGTATCCTATCTCCAGATGGCCTGGAACTTACAATGCAGACAAGGCTGGCACAGAGATCCATCTGCCTGCCTCTCCTCTCAAGTGCTGGGACTAAAGGCCACCACACCCAATGTGTGAAGAAGATTCTTACTTTGTAGTCCAGGCTGGCCTTGAATCTGAGGCATTTCTCCTGCCTCAGCATCCCAGCTATTAGGATTATAGGAATGAACTACCACACTCAGCTTCTTTTTACTTAAACAATGTGCATGCGTGCATTTTGCCCGCATGTAAATACACCACGTGCATGGGATGCCTGAGGAGGTCAGAAGAGGGTATTGGATCCCCTGGAACTATAGTTAAGGAACTGGATGTTAGCTGCCATTTGGGATATAGCTCAGGCCCAATGGCCTAGGGATGGCAATGCCCAAGAGCAGATTGGGCCTTCCTATATCAATTAGCAATCAAGAAAATCCCTCACAGATATAACCACAGGCTGGTCTACAGGAGGCAATGCCTCAACTGAGGTTCTCTTTTCCCAGTGACTCTAGTTTGTGTCAAGTCACCCAAAACTAACAAGCACAGCATGGAAGCACACACCTATTATCCCACCACTTAGGAGGTACAGGCCACAGGAAAACAAGTTAGATGCAACCAGTCTAGGCTATAAGAGACACTGTCTCAAAGAGGGAAATTGGGGGAAATGGAGAAAAGAAAAAAAAATCTAAAAGTATTCATTATCTAACTTCAAAATTGGAGCTACATACAGAGTTTGGCAAAAAGAATGGAAAACTCTTCACACATCCATTTGAGCTTCAGGAAGAATTTCAAATATTTGTGGGAGAAGTCTCATCTGTGAGCTCGCATGCATGTCTGAGGTGAGCTTTGCAAACAGCCCCATCTTGACAAATTTATCTACTCATGTGAACAACTTAAATTATCTTGACAAGTTTAAGTATTCTGTGAGCAAAACAAAGTAACAAAGATAAATATAAAAATAGAACTATGAAATATATGAGTGAATAGATTGTAAAGATTACTTTCAATGGCATTTAATCAAATTGACTAATTTTTATTGGTGTTTAACCACAAACCTAGGTAAACCATTAACTCTATCATCTTTCCAACTATAAATATTTGAGTTAGGATTCTTGGTTCCTGCTACCATCAAAATTTAAAACTGGAACTTTCCAAATGACTTTAAACCATAAGTGTCTGTGGTGAAGAGCCTCCAAAATGATCCTCACTGACTCATGGCTTCTGGTATTAATGACCTTCTACAGTTCCCACCCACCTGAACAAAAATATGAACCAACATATGATTATGAAAATGAGAGTGTAGCATCTGAAGTCAGCTCATAAAACACTATAACGTCCTAGCTAATCACTGGGGCAAAGCTGGCTGCTTTAAACACCCCTAAAGAGGTCCAAGTAAGGAAAGAGAAACCAAGACCGCCTAGCAATCAACACTCACTCACCCAGTGCAAGTAAATAGCATCAGAAATAAACTCGTTGGCCCTGGGCAAGCCTTCAGATAACTGAAGCCCCCCAGAAGCAGACATCTTGACTGCAACTTCATGAGGAACTCTGAGCCAGAACCATTCAGCTAAGTGACTCTTAGATTCCTGATTATAATTAACTGTGTGAGATAATATTTGGCAGCACTGCCCAAAAGAATTTTTTGGAAAGCCAGGCCTAGTAGCTCAGCCCTGTAATCTCATCACTCTTGGGAGGCTGAGATTAAGAGGATCACAAGTTCAAGGCCTGCCTGAACTACAAATAAGACTCCATTTCAAAAATAAAAAGTAAGAAGAGGGGGCTGGAGAGAGCATTGGCTGTTCTTGCAAAGGACTCAGGTCAGTTCCCATCACCCAAATGCACATAACATCCAGTTCCTTAACTACAGTTCAGGGGATCCAATACCCTCTTCTGACCTCCTCAGGCATCCCATGCACGTGGTGTATTTACATGCAGGCAAAAATGCATGCATGCACATTGTTTAAGCAAAAAGAAGCTGAGTGTGGTAGTTCATTCCTATAATCCTAATAGCTGGGATGCTGAGGCAGGAGAAATGCCTCAGATTCAAGGCCAGCCTGGACTACAAAGTAAGAATCTTCTTCAAAGAGTATTCATCTAATGTGTTAAATCCTAAATATAATCTCTAGTAACATATAAAAAATTTTTTGCACTAATAAAATATCCTATGTTGAACAACCAAATGAGAAGCCACTGGCTACATGTGGCTGTGGAATATAAGAAATGTGGAATAGGGCTGGAGAGATGGCCTAGCGTAAGAGCGCCGACTGCTCTTGCAGAGGACCTTGGTTCGATCCCCGGCACCCACATGGCAGCCGAGAACCGTCTGTACCTCCAATTCCAGGAGAACTCCAGTTCCAGGGGAATCCGACACCTTCTTCCAACCTCCACGGCATTGCACGACATAGGTGCACAAACCTACATGCAGACAGTACATTCATATAAATAAATAAATAAATAAATAAATAAATAAATAAATAAATAAATAAATAAATATTAAAAAAAAGAAATGTGGAATAAAAAAAAAAAGAAATGTGGTTAATGTAACTGAACTAAATTTCCCATCCTATTTAATTACTTTAAACAGACAGAGTTGTCTTGGGTACTAGAGAATAAGTTTATGATTTAGAGACCAATAGATAACTAATATAGCTTTTTCACTTGTTTGTTTTGTTTTTTCTTTTTGTATTTTTGAGACAGGGTCTCCCTTTAGTCCCAGCTGGCCTGGAGCTCACTCTGTAGACCAGGCTGACTTTGAACTCACAGAGATTGGCCTGCCTTTGCCTCCTGAGTGCTGGGATTAAAGGTGTAACCACGCCCAGCCTAATATGGTATCTTAATCTGTCCCTTACTATATCTCTTCAGTTCTCCTTCCTCAGTTTAATCAATCAATCAATCAATCAAACAAACAAACAAACAAACACAATCCTTCCTCCTCATTATATTCCTCACCTCAGTAAAAGGCCCAACCACCACACAAGCACACAGGTCAGAAAGGCCCCCACTTTTACCACTTACTCTCTTATCCTACTTTATTCTCAGTGTCTTCCTAGAAGCTTTATCTCTTTCAAATATAATGTTACTTCAGTCACTTAGCTGAGTTTCTGGTTCAAATTCTTCATGAGGTTGTTAGGGCCTTATTTGTCATCCAAATTACTGAAAAATATCTCATTAGTGGTCTCTGTCCCTAAAACTGCTTCTCAAGACTAATCCATTCTTTACACAGTCACCTGAATGATCTCATTACCTCTATAATGAAAGACCATCTGTGGCCTTCATAATCCAAGGTTAAACATTTTTTTTTTTGAGACAGGGTCTTCCTATAGCCCCAGGTGGCCTGGAACTCACTCTGTAGACCAGGCTGGCCTTGAACTCAGAGATCCACCTGCCTCTGCCTCCCGAGTGCTGGGATTAAAGGCATGCGCCACCACACCCTGCTTAAAGATGGTTCTTAGCTGCCATGTGGGTGCTGGGAATCAAACCCGGAAGCAAGAGCAGTAGGTGCTTTTGACTGCTGAGCCATCTCTCCAGCCCCCCCCCCTTTTTAAATTTTATGTGTGTAGGTGTTTTGCCTGCATGTATGGCACCATGTAGATGCCTGGTGTCCCATGGAGGCCAGAAGGGGGCCTTGGATCCCCTGGAACTAGAGTTACAAATAGTTGTTAGCAGCCATGTGAGTACTGAGAACCAAATTAAGGTCCTCTGCAAGAGCAACCAGTACTCTTAACCAGTGAGCCATCTCTCTAGCCCCATAATCCAAAATTAAACTCAAACTCTTTTATTCTGATTAGTTTCTATTACCAACTTGACACAACCAAGAGTCATCTGAGAAGAGGGGGTCTCAGCTGAGGGATTTCCCCGATGGGCTACAGGCCAGTCTGGGAAAGTATCTTGATTATTGATTGATGTGAAAAGGCCTGGAGAGATAGCCTAGCGGTTAAGAGCTCCGACTGCTCTTGCAGACGACCCGCATGATCCCCAGCACCCACATGGCAGCTGAGAACCGTCTGAAGCTCCAATTCCAGGAGAACTCCAGTTCCAGGGGAATCCGAGACCCTCTTCTGACCTCCGCAGCATTGCACGACACGGATGCACAAACCTACATACTGACAGTACATTCATACACATACAAAAATAAATAAAATTAAAAAAAAAAAAAAGGCCAAGCCCACTGTGAGCGGTGCCACCCCTGGGCAGGTGGTCCCAGGTTATATGAGAAAACTGGCTGACTTCCAGCCATGGGACCACACTAGTAAGCATCATTCCTCCATGATTTCTGCATCAAGTTCCTGCCTTGCCTTGGCTTCCTAGATGATGACCTTGTAAGATAAAATAAACCCTTTCCTCCCAAGTTGCTTTTGGTCAATGTATATCACAGTAACTGAAACCAGACTAAAACACTCCGTAAAATTATATAAAAGGTGCTAGGTGTGGTGGCGCATGCCTTTAATCCTAGCACTTGGGAGGCAGAGGCAGGCGAATCTCTGTGAGTTCAAGGCCAGCCTGGTCTACATAATGAGTTCCAGGACAGCCAGAGCTACAGGGGGACCCTGTCTAAAAATGATCAAAAAGGGGCTGGAGAGATGGCGTAGCGGTTGAGAGAGCCGACCGCTCTTGCAGAGGACCCGGGTTCGATCCCCAGCACCCACATGGTGGCCGAGAGCCGTCTGAGGCTCCAATTCCAGAACTCCAGTTCCAGGGGAATCCGAGACCCTCTTCTGACCCCCGCGGCGTTGCATGCCACGGGTGCACAGACTTGCATGCAGACAATACATTCATACACATACGGAAATAAATAAAAAATTCTAAATTACAAGTATAATCCTGCACATTCATCTTCTTCTAGTAAAGCATAAAGAATTTGTTCTTAGCGGGGCTGGAGAGATGGCCTAGCGGTTAAGAGCGCCGACCGCTCTTACAGAGGACCGGGGTTCGATCCCCAGCACCCACATGGCGGCCGAGAACCGTCTGAAACTCCAATTCCAGGAGAACTCCAGTTCCAGGGGAATCTGACACCCTCTTCTGACCTCCGCGGCATTGCACGACACAGGTGCACAGACCTACATGCAGACAATACATTGATACACATACAGAAATAAATAAATAAATAGATAAATAAATAAGAATTTGTTCTTAGCATTATAGGTACAGTGGTTAATGCACAAACAGTGTAATTTATTTTGCAGATATGCGAAGTCTTGATGATAAGAGTTGAGCACATTAAAAGAAAAAGAGAAAGAAATATTCGAAACTAAAAAAAAAAAANATCAAATTTAGAGTGGTTTCTCTGCCACTAGTACAAGTAATGTTGTTTTGATTTTTTTTTTCCCAACTAATTTTGGTAGTTGATGACTGTGTATAAGAACTATAGCTAAAGTGATATTCCCTTCATGTCTACAGGTATATACCAAAATCAACATTACTAGAGCAATATGTTTAAACATTTTTTAATATTTATTATTTTTATTTTATGTTATGAGTGTACTATTTGCATTGCATGTTATTGCAACCATGTATTGCAATTGGCAATGGGAAGTCAGGAAGAGGGTCTGCTCCCTGGAAATCAGAAGCTACAGATGCGGTAGATGCCATGTGGGTGCTGGGAACCGAAACCAGGTCCTCCACAAGAGCATTCAGTGCTCTCAACCAACTGAGCCATCTGCTCCAGCCCCTTACTTAAACATATATATATATCTATTATATATATATATTTATATATATTTATATGTTTTATATTAATATGCATATCAGCCAGTGTCTCTTTTTTTTTATTTTATTTTTGTATGTGTATGAATGTACTGCTCTGCATGTAGGTTTTGTGCACCCGTGTCGGTGGCAATGCCACAGAGGTCCGAAGCGGGCATCGGATTCCCTGGACTTGAAGTTAAAGGACAGTTCCACGCCGCTCATGGGGTGCTTAGAGATCAAAACCTGGGTCCTTTGTTAAGAGCATCAGTGCTCTTAACATAGGCCATCTCTCCCGCCCCAAAACATTTCTTAAGCTTTTGAGCTACACTGTCAAATTATTTTCTGTAAAGGTTAAATTTATTTATGTCTTAAATAAAAGGATTAAGAACATACCACGCTGGGTGTGGTGTCACACGCCTTTAATCCTAGCACTGGGAGGCGAGGCAGGCGGCTCTTTGTGAGTTCAAGGCCAGCCGAGTCTACCGAGTGAGTTCCAGGACAGCTGGGACTACAGGGAGACCCTGTCTCGAAAAAAAAACACAGGGACCAAAAACAAAAATAAGTAAACAAGAACAAAAAAGATGATGTTTCCAGTACAACATGACCTCAAGAATTCTAAAATTTTGTTTGGTATCTAATTTGGCCTTCTGTTATGGCACTGTAGCTCTTATTTGGTTTTATCTGTTCATTCATTCATTCAAAATATTTACTATCTTCCAAGTATTGAGAGCACAAGTGAAGACAGGCAAACTCCATAAAGCTGGAAAAATTACGTTCTAAGATTTCTCTAAAACACTGTCTTGGGGTGTTCAAATTACCTCTTGCAATCACCTTTAGAATCTGGTCTGGGGTCTCTGCAGGAGGAGAGGCAGTGCTGCTTGATGGGCGTGGGTCTATGATAAGGACCATGGGAATGAGAACGCATGGTAAGGAATGAGGAATGTTCATCTTCCCTGTAAATTATTGTTTCCCCTAAGTAACTGCCTCAATGATCTGCCACAGCCATAGAGCCCTGAACTACTCAGTAGTTAATGCTCTTTCCCATTATCTTCATTTCCAAACTTAATTTCACTATTATAAATAAAAGTATTTTTTGTCAAAAAGAAAGTAACACCCAGAAAAATTTGCAAACAGTTACATTTGAAAAATATAGAACCTGAGGCGCCGGGCGTGGTGGGCATGCCTTAATCCTCGCACTTGGGAGGCAGAGCCAGGAGGATCTTTGTGAGTCAAGGCCAGCCTGGTCTACAGAGCCAGTTCCATGACAGCTGGGGCTACAGGGGAGGGGGGGGACCCTGTCTAGAAAAGACAAAAACTTAACAAAAAAAAAAGAGAAAATTACTAGATATGAAATTGCAGTTCGAATGTCTCTAAGCACAGTAACACCAATTCAGTCAGCACATCTACAACCTGGTCCCCTCACGCTATAGCAAGTCTTTTTGTTTTTGTTCCTCTTTTTTTTTTTTTTTTTTCTCCCTGTAGCCCCAGAAGTACTGGAACTCACTATGTAGACCAGGCTGGGCCTTGAACTCACAGATATTGCCTTCTCTGCTGGGATTCAAGGCACATAAAGCCACCACGCACAGCTCACTACAGCAAACCTTAAACAGGAAGTATTTCAGACTTTCTCCTCTTCACATCTCCAGAAGTCAGGAGGTGCCTTTCACCACACAATGAAACCTGACCTACCCCATCTCCTGGTACCAGTGGTTGGCCATTTAATGGAAAAGTGGAGTCAAATCAGGGAGTGGGTGGAAAAAAAGTAATTAAAAAAAATCATTATAGAGATCTTATATTCTCCTTCAACTTAAAAATATGTATGTGTATCATCTGCCAATTTTTTTTTTTTTTTTTGGTCTTTTCGAGACAGGTCCCCTCTGTAGCCCAGCCCCAGCTTGTCCTAGAACTTCACTCTGTAGGCCAGGCTGGCCTTGAACTCACAAAGATCCGCCTGCCTTGCCTCCCAAGTGCTAGGATTAAAGGTGTGCACCACCACGCCCGGCTCCTGCCATTTTTAAATGTGGGGATAAAAGGGACCTTTTGTTTAACTAAGATAATCATGAGTACCCCGTTACCTTTCTTGTATAAATTATATCAAATACATCAGCTATCATTTATTTCTTACTTCAGTTTCCTTACAGTGGGAGAAAAAACAAGATACTCATAAAAGTATATACTGTATCTTTCCACAAATAACTCATAATTGTGTTTATCCCCATTTAACTTGACAGCAATTGTTCAATGATTTTACCTCATACTTCCAAGGCATGCAGTTTTTATAAAAGTAACTTGACTTCTTTGCTCATTTTCTCATTTCATAATATTTAATTAAAGTAATTCCAATATAAGTACACGATTGGTATTGTACAATTAAGAGTGCAAGAAGTCTTCAAAGAACGAATCCACTAAATTCATTAGTTATCTCAGCCACTGCTCACACATATTTCTTAAAAATATATGGCACTTTTATTGATGGAATGTTCTAAGACTTCGTGAAATCCTAAATGACTCCTCCTCTTTAGCATGTTAACTCTGAATAGCTTCTTAAATATAATCTGCCACTTATAGTTATTATCAAACTTTTAACTTCACAGCAATTGTTCTTTATTGGTACTCTTAAATATTTCTGTTTTTTTTTTTTTTTTTTTTTGGTCTTTTCGAGGACAGGGTCTCCCTGTAGCCCCAACTGTTCCGGAACTCACTGTAGGCCAGGGCTGGCTTTGGACTCACTTCAAAGATCCGCCTGATCGCCTCCTGAGTGCAGGATTAAAGGCGTGCGCCACACGCCGGCTGTTTACTATTTTCTACACTGGTAGTTGAATTTTGTGGTGGGTGGTGATGGTGTGGTTTTTTGTTTGTTTGTCAGTGATATAGCTTTATTAAAAATCTTACAAAGCGTTGCTGCTGGGCTGTTGAGATGGCTTAGCTGGTAAGGGCACTGCTCCCAGCAAGCCCAATGGCCTGAGTTTGACCCTGGAACCACATGGTAGAATAAGGAGAACCACAGGTTGTGCCCTGACCTCTGTATACTAGCATGCACATGCACAGTAAATAATTAAGTTGAAAACTAGCTGGATATGTTTTAGTTTGTTTTCCTACTGCTGTGATAGATACCATGACCAAAAAAGAACTTGGAGAGATGAGGGTTATTTCATCTTACACTATATAGTCTACCATCAAGGGAAGCCACGAGAGGAACTCAAGGCAGAAACTGGAGCACAGACTAAGGTCGAGGATCATGGGGCAGAAAACAAAAAAAATATTTATTTCTTGTTTTTATTTTTATGTGTATGAGTGTATTGCCTGCATGTAAGTACATGTGTGTCATGAAATGCCATGGAGAGCTCAAAAGGGCAGCGAGTACCTGAAAACTGGAGTTAAGGAGGGTTTTCAGCCGCCATGTGGTATGGGGAATTGAACCCCGTCCTCTGCAAGACTATCTAGTGTCTTTACTATGCCATTCTTTTTTAATTTTTTTTTCAAAATTTTATTTATTTCGTATGTGTATCAATGTAGTCTGCATGCAGTTTGTGCAACCATGTCGTACACTGCACGGAGTTCAGAAGAGGGTGTTGGATTCCTGGAACTGGAGTTCTCTGGAATTTGGGAGTTTCAGACGGTCTCGGCCGCCATGTGTGTTGCCGGGGATCGAACCCGGGTCCTCTGTAAGATGCGGGCGGCGCTCTTCACCGTACGGCCCCCTCTCCAGCCCCACCCCTGAGCCATTTCTACAGCCCTTCAGTTACCTTTCTTTTTCTGTTGATTTTTCTTGGTATTCCTGTATCCTATCTCCAGATGGCCTGGAACTTTACAATGCAGACAAGGCTGGCACAGAGATCCATCTGCCTGCCTCTCCTCCAAGTGCTAGGATTAAAGGCCACCACACCCAATGTGTGAAGAAGATTCTTACTTTGTAGTAAGGCTGGCCTTGAATCTGAGGCATTTCTCCTGCCTCCGGCATCCAGATCTTGGATTATAGGAATGAACTACCACACTCAGCTTCTTTTTACTTAAACAATGTGCATGCGTGCATTTTGCCCGCATGTAAATACACCACGTGCCATGGGATGCTGATGGAGGTCAGAAGAGGGTATTGGATCCCCTGGAACTATCGTTAGGAACTGGATGTTAGCTGCCATTTGGGATATAGCTCAGGCCCAATGGCCTAGGGATGGCAATGCCCAAGAGCAGATTGGGCCTTCCTATATCAATTAGCAATCAAGAAATACCCTCCATATATCACCCCAGTGCTGGTCTACAGAGGCATGGCCTCAACTGCGGTTCCTTTTTCCCAGTGACTCTCGTTGTGTCAAGTCACCCAAAACTAACAAGCACAGCATGGAAGCACACACCTATTATCCCACCACTTAGGCGGTTACAGGCCAAGGCAAACAAAGTTAGAGCAAACCAGGTTAGGCTATAAGAGACCTGTTCTTCAAAGAGGGAATTGGGGAAAATGGAGAAAAAGAAAAAAAAATCTAAAAGTATTCATTATCTAACTTCAAAATTGGAGCTACATACAGAGTTTGGCAAAAAGAATGGAAAACTCTTCACACATCCATTTGAGCTTCAGGAAGAATTTCAAATATTTGTGGGAGAAGTCTCATCTGTGAGCTCGCATGCATGTCTGAGGTGAGCTTTGCAAACAGCCCCATCTTGACAAATTTATCTACTCATGTGAACAACTTAAATTATCTTGACAAGTTTAAGTATTATGTAGAGCAAAACAAAGTACAAATTAACTATAAAAATAGAAACTAATTGCAATATATGGTGAATAGATGTAAAGATTATTTTCTACATGGCTTAAATCAAAATTGACTAATTTTTATTGGTGTTTAACCACAAACCTAGGTAAACCATTAACTCTATCATCTTTCCAACTATAAATATTTGAGTTAGGATTCTTGGTTCCTGCTACCATCAAAATTTAAAACTGGAACTTTCCAAATGACTTTAAACCATAAGTGTCTGTGGTGAAGAGCCTCCAAAATGATCCTCACTGACTCATGGCTTCTGGTATTAATGACCTTCTACAGTTCCCACCCACCTGAACATAAAATATTGAACCAAACTATGATTATGAAAATGTAGAGGTGTTAGCATCTGAAGTCAGCTCATAAAACACTATAACGTCCTAGCTAATCACTGGGGCAAAGCTGGCTGCTTTAAACACCCCTAAAGAGGTCCAAGTAAGGAAAGAGAAACCAAGACCGCCTAGCAATCAACACTCACTCACCCAGTGCAAGTAAATAGCATCAGAAATAAACTCGTTGGCCCTGGGCAAGCCTTCAGATAACTGAAGCCCCCCAGAAGCAGACATCTTGACTGCAACTTCATGAGGAACTCTGAGCCAGAACCATTCAGCTAAGTGACTCTTAGATTCCTGATTATAATTAACTGTGTGAGATAATATTTGGCCTTAGCAGCACTTGCCCAAAAAGAATTTTTTGGAACTCCAGGCCTAGTAGCTCAGGCCTGTAATCTATCACTCTTGGGAGGCTGAGATTAAGAGGATCACAAGTTCAAGGCCTGCTGGAACTAAATAAGAAACTCCATTTCAAAATAAAAAGTAAGAAGAGGGGGCTGGAGAGAGCATTGGCTGTTCTTGCAAATGACTCAGGTCAGTTCCCATCACCCAAATGCACATAACCTCCAGTTCCTTATAAAGTTCCAGGGGATCCAATTACCCTCTTCTGACCTCCTCAGGCATCCACATTGCACGTGGTTGATCTACATTGCAGCAAAAATGCATTGCATGCACCTTGTTTAAGCAAAAAGAAAGCTGAGTGTGGTAGTTAGTTCATTCCTATAATCCTAATAGCTGGGATGCTGAGGCAGGAGAAATGCCTCAGATTCAAGGCCAGCCTGGACTACAAAGTAAGAATCTTCTTCAAAGAGTATTCATCTAATGTGTTAAATCCTAAATATAATCTCTAGTAACATATAAAAAATTTTTTGCACTAATAAAATATCCTATGTTGAACAACCAAATGAGAAGCCACTGGCTACATGTGGCTGTGGAATATAAGAAATGTGGAATAGGCTGGAGAGATGGCCTCGCGTAAGAGCGCCGACTGCTCTGCAGAGGACCTTGGTTCTGTTCCCAGCACCACCATGGCAGAGCCGAGAACCGTCTTCCCGTCCAATTTCAGGAGAAAACTCCAGTTCCAGGGGAATCCGACCCCTTCTTCCAACCTCCACGCATTGCACGACATAGGTGCACAACACCTACATGGCAGACAGTACATCATATACATAAATAAAATAAAATAAATAAATAAATAACTAATAAATAAATAAATAACTAAATATTTTAAAAAAAAGAAATGTGGAATAAAAAAAAAAAGAAATGTGTTAATGTACTGTAACTGAACTAAATTTCCCATCCTATTTAATTACTTTAAACAGACAGAGTTGTCTTGGGTACTAGAGAATAAGTTTATGATTTAGAGACCAATAGAGAACTAATCTAGCTTTTTCACTGTTTGTTTTGTTTTTTCTTTTTGTATTTTTGAGACAGGGTCTTCCCTTTAGTCCCCAGCTGGCCTGGAGCTCACTCTGTAGACCAGGCTGACTTGACTCACAGAGCTTTGGCCTGCCTTTGCCTCCTGAGTGCTGGGATTTTAAAGGTGTAACCACGCCCAGCCTAATATGGTATCTTAATCTGTCCCTTACTATATCTCTTCAGTTCTCCTTCCTCAGTTTAATCAATCAATCAATCATCAAAACAAAAACAAAACAACCAAAAACATCCTTCCTCCTCATTATATTCCTCACCTCAGTAAAAGGCCCAACCACCACACAAGCACACAGGTCAGAAAGGCCCCCACTTTTACCACTTACTCTCTTATCCTACTTTATTCTCAGTGTCTTCCTAGAGACTTTTCTCTTTCAAATATAATGTTACTTCAGTCACTTAGCTGAGTTTCTGGTTCAAATTCTTCATGAGGTTGTTAGGGCCTTATTTGTCATCCAAATTACTGAAAAATATCTCATTAGTGGTCTCTGTCCCTAAAACTGCTTCTCAAGACTAATCCATTCTTTACACAGTCACCTGAATGATCTCATTACCTCTATAATGAAAGACCATCTGTGGCCTTCATTCCATAGTTACACATTTTTTTTTTTGAGACAGGGTCTTCCTCTAGCCCCAGGTGGCTGGAACTCACTCTGTCGACCAGGCTGGCCTTGAATCAGAGATCCACCTGCCTCTTCCTCCCGAGTGCTGGATTAAGGCCATGCGCCACCACACCTGCTTAACGATGGTTCTAGCTGCCATGTGGGTTGCTGGGAATCAAACCCGGAAGCAAGAGCAGTAGGTGCTTTTGGGACTGCTGAGCCATCTCTCCAGCCCCCCTTTTTAAATTTTTATGTGTGGTAGGTGTTTTGCCTGCATGTATGGCACCATGTAGATGCCTGGTGTCCCATGGAGGCCAGAAGGGGTGCTTGGATCCCCTGAACTAGAGTTCCAACTAGTTGTTAGCAGCCATGTGAGTACTGAGAACCCAAATGGTAAGGTCCTCTGCAAGCGCAAACCAGTGACGTCGACCCCGTGAGCCAGCGCTCTCGCCCCCTAATCCAAAATGAAACCTGCAACACATCTCTTTCTCTTGATTAGTTTCTATTACCAATTGACACAACCAAGAGTCATCTGAGAAGAGGGGTCTCAGCCTGAGGGATTTCCCCGATTGGCTACGGCCAGGCGGGGAAAGAGCTTGATATTGATTGATGTGAAAGGCCGTGGAGAGATCGCCTAGCGGTGAAGGAAGCTCCGACGGGCTGCAGACGACCCGCATGATCCCCAGCACCCACATTGGCAGGAGAACCGTCTGAAGCTCCATTCCAGTAGAACTCCAGTTCCAGGGGAATCCGGACCCGTCTTTGACCTCCGCAGGCATTGCACGACAAGGCTGCACAGACCTACATACGGACAGTACAGTCATACACAGACAAAAAAAATAAATAATTAAAAAAAAAAAAAAAAAAACGGCCCAGCCCCATGTGAAGCTGTGTGCCCTGCACCCCTGGGCAGGTGGTCCCAGGTTATATGAGAAAACTGGCTGACTTCCAGCCATGGGACCACACTAGTAAGCATCATTCCTCCATGCTGTCGGGCAATTCAAGTTCCTGCTTGCCTTGGCTTCCGAGATGAGGACCTTGTAAGTAAGCTAAAAATAACCCTTTCCTCCCCCCCGTTGTATTGTCAATGTATATCACAAGTCCGTAACTGAAACAGACTCAAACACTCCGTAAAATTATTAAAAGGCTGCTGGGATTGGTGGCGCCTGCCTTTAATCTAGCCTTGGGAGGCAGATGCAGGCGAATCTCTGTGCGTTCCCGGCCCGCCTGGTCTACATACTGCGTTCCCCGGACCGCCCGCGCCCCGGGGGCCCGTCTACCATCTGCTCACCCCCGGGGCTGTGCGCCTGGCGTGCGGTTGCGAGCAAGCCGACCGTCTTTCCGCGGGCCCGGGTCGCTCCCTCGCCCCCTGGTGGCCGCGCCCGCCGTCTGCGGCTCCCCTTCCAGCCCTCCGTTCCAGGGGCCTCCGCGCCCCTCTTCTGCCCCCCGCGGCGTTGCTGCCACGGGTGCCCCGCCTGCCTGCGACCCTACCTTCCTCCCCCTCCGGCCATTACCTCCCCCCATTCTACCTTACAAGTATACATCATGCACCATTCATCTTCTTCTATATAAAGCATAAAGAATTTGTTTTAGCGGGTGGAGAGATGGCCTAGGGTTAAGAGCGCCGACCGCTCTTACAGAGGACCGGGGTTCGATCCCCAGCACCCACATGGCGGCCGTAGAAATACCGTCTGACACTCCAATTCCAGTGAGACCTCCAGTTCCAGGGGAATCTGACAACCCTCTTCTGCCCTTCCGCGGGCATTGCTCGACACAGGTGCACAGACCTACATGCCAGACAATACATTGATACACCTACAGAAATAAATAAAAAAATAGCTAAATAACTAGAATTGTTCTTAGCATTATAGTACAGTGGTAATGCCACAACATTGTAATTTATTTGCAGCTATGCGAAAGTTCTTGATGATAAGAGTTGCGCACATTAAAGAAAAAGAGAAAGAATATTCGAAACTAAAAAAAAAAAAAAAAAAAAAAAAAAAAATTAAAGAAAAAGACACCCCTCACCCCAAAAAAAGTTGTAATAGACTCTCCATCATTGGAAGCCACCTATCACTCCAATTTCACCATCATTATCAACCTCCATGCTCTAAGTACACCAAACTGCATAAAGTCCCTAGAAAATCTAAGCTGTTTCAACTTCCCTGTCTCCTCCCAACTCCCAGAGCTGCAGAAGATCCTCCTGCCTCTGTCCCCACAGTACTGTGGGGTATATGGGTGAGCTACCACACCCAGCTTTACATTTTTGTGTGTGTGTGTGTGTGTTGTTTTTTTTTTTGTTTGTTTGTTTTGTTTTGTTTTTGTCTTGTCTTTTTGAGACAAGGTCTCCCTGGAGCCTCAGGCTGTCCTGGAACTCACTCTGTAGACCAGGCTGGCCTTGAACTCAGAGATCTGCCTGCCTCTGCCTCCCGAGTGCTGGGATTTAAGGGGTGCGCCACCACACGCGGCCCATCTTTGTGTCCTTACTCATGCTGCTCTTCTAAAATGTTCTTGTATCTCTCATCTGTCTGTTAACTACAACCCACTTCCCAGATTTGGCAGAAGTATTCATCTTCTCTACAAAGCTACTTCTGAACTATCCAGAAAATACTAGGAACTTTTTTGAGTCCCTATTCACTGTTTGTATTCTTTTATCAGACTAGAGTCACTGTAAGTCAGAAACAGTACCTGATTCAACTCTGCCTGTGTCTATAGTAACATATAATGAGTGTCTAAGATGAAGACTGGGACGTAAGAAAAAGTCAGACTAAAATCCAAGTTTTGCCACTCACTAGTTATGCTACTTTCTAAGTTCCTATTTCTTTCCCTGTAAAATATGTTATACAATAAAACTTATTACCTCACATGGTCTTTCAAAGGATTTGGTAAGATATGTATAAAATGTTACTGTTCCTACCTCACACATCATTTTTACTCAATAAATTTATTTTGAATGGAGAGATTAATGGCTGGATTACTACCTCCTAGGTAGGTAAAGAGTGAGAAAAATCAAAACGAGGTGAAATCATTTTTCTAGGCTACTCTAAAGAAAAATAAGTCATCTAGGAAGCCTTCTGGGTATTAATTACATGGTCTGAAAATTGTAGGGTATAGCAAAAAAGACTCAACAAGAAATAAATAAAAGGCTCAGGAAGAACAAAAGGTCTACATGGGCTGCAACAGGAGTGATTAGAAGCCTGGTGATGACAATGAAGACAGAGTACAGACAAGAGGACAGAGAGAAGTAGAAGGCAAGAGAGAAACAGCACCGAAACTTGCAAATAATCCTTCCAAGCAATGGCAAGATCTAAAATGTAGTCATAGCACAGATGGCACCTAAGCTGAATCATATGAAAATGCAAAGTTTTGGGCTGTCTGTGACTAATAAAATAGATTACCTCATTTCAAACAAATAGATTTTCTTTTAGTTAATGAAATCAAAAAGTGGGGATTACTCATTAACTCTATGTTTTTTTTTAATTTTATTTATTTCTGTACGTGTATCAATGCACTGTCTGCATGCGGGTCTGTGCACCCGTGTCGTGCAATGCCACGGAGGTCAGAAGAGGGCCTCGGATTCCCCTGGAACTGGAGCTCTCCTGGAATTGGAGCTTCAGACGGTTCTTGGCCGCCATGTGGGTGCTGGGGATCGAACCCGGGTCCTCTGTAAGAGCGGTCGGTGCTCTTAACCGCTAGGCCACCTCTCCAGCCCAACTCTATTTTTTTTATGTGTATGAATGCATTGTCTCCATGTAGGTTTGTACGCCTGTGTCATGCAATGCCGCAGAGGTCAGAAGAGGGCGTCAGATTCCCCTGGAACTGGAGTTCTCCTGGAACTGGAGTTACAGACGGTTCTCAGCCGCCATGTGAGTGCTGGGGATCGAACCCGGGTCCTCTGCAAGAGCAGTTGGCGCTCTTAACTGCTAGGCCATCTCTCCAGCCCTCGTTAACTCTATTTTTTTTTTTTTTTGGTCTTTTTTTTTTTGAAACAGGGTCTCCCTGTAGCTCTGGCTGTCCTGGAACTCACTCTGTAGACCAGGCTGGCCTCAAACTCACAGAGATCCGCGTGCCTCTGCCTCCCAAGTGCTAGGATTAAAGGCGTGCGCTACCACGCTCAGCATTTATTTATTTCTGTATGTGTATCAACGTACTGTCTGCATGCAAGTCTGTGCACCCGTGTCGTGCAATGCTGCGGAGGTCAGAAGAGGGTGTCGGATTCCCCTGGAACTGGAGTTCTCCTGGAATTGGAGTTTCAGACGGTTCGTTAACTCTATTTTACATTCTACCTTTTGCCTCCAGTTCCTGGATGAAGGATTCATGAAACAACAACAAAAGTTACACTCCTTATAAAGTGTCCTACATGTTCCATGGAACATACAGAAATTACTGCTAAAAGACAAGAAACGAAGGCCAGGCATGCTAACTCAGAACTTGGGAGACAGAAGCAAGTGTAACTCTGAGCCACACGCCAGCCAGGGATATAATATAAAACCCTCTCCCAAAAACACAAGATTAGTCAAGAAACTAATCTTAGCCTAAATTGTCTCACTTTGATTCTATACTTTCTATTTGTATTGTCTAAGTACACATAAATATAGCTAACCAAAAATGTGTACAGTACTAAGTGAAATAAACCAAAACTTGAAAGACACGGATTTTAAGCCTAGTTTCAAAATTTTTAAGTTAGGAAGCACTAGGCCTATCAGTTCACATATTTTAATCTAAAGGGCTATTCTCATCTATAAAATTGGAATAACATGTACCTTGTTGGGTTATTATATGAACTAACTAGAACCTTCATGAAGAACCTAGGCTACAGAAGCTAGTTACTAGACCCTGTCTCGAAAAAAAAAAAAAAAAAAAAAAAAAAAAAAAGGAAATATTTGTAAAAATACAATAAATGCAAATGTAAATGATTCATCTCAAAAAGTAACATTAAGGGTAAGTGAAATGGTTCAGCAGGTAAAGGTGTTTGCTGCATAAAGCCTAGCCACCTGAGTTCAATCACTGAACCCTACATAAAAGAGGAATCAGAGAACTGACTACACAAAGTTGTCCTCTGACCTCCACATACATTCTGTGACTCATATGCCCACACATACGCACATATCATATGCAGAGACACATGCTAAGTAATTTTTTAAATGTTAAGTTACATAAGAAAGTAATAATTTGTTAACTGTAACAAGACAAATAACTATGCTGCTTGCATGGCAAGTAATCTTGTCTTAAAGATAAAGAGCTGGGCATGGTGGCGCACGCCTTTACTCCACCTTTAATCCCAGCAGCCGAGAGGCAGGGGGCAGACAGATCTCTGTGAGTTTAAGGCCAGCCTGGTCTATATAGAGAGTTCCAGGACAGCTGGGGCTACAGGGAGACCCTGTCTCAAAAAGACCATAAATAATAAATAAATAATAAAAAAATAAATAAATAAATAAATAAGATGGCTGGCTGGTCTTGCAGAGTACCAGGGTTCAGTTCCTAGTACCACATTGGGTTGCTCACAACCACTTGTATTCCAATTCCAGGGGATCCAACACCTTCTTCTGGGACCCACACAAACAGATACACACACACACAAACACACACACACACACACAAATAAAATATGTAAATACATGAAAAATACCTATAACAACCAAATTATTTAATCAACTGCAAATAAGTGGTTATTAATTTGTTATTTTTCCTATTTGATCTTTTGGTTGTTGTTCTAGAGATCTAGCTTAGGGCCTTGTACATGCTAGGCATGCTCCAGCACTATGTTATACCCCTAGCCCTCTAACTTGACCTTTTAACTTCATCAGTCCTCCAAGACAACAGAACATTCTCCAGATTAGTCATATTGATAACAGCAAATTTTTCAGACAGGATAAGCAAGGATCTTCTTACTGCTAACAATGTGAGGAAGCAATGCTAGCTAAAACGAGATATGGTAAATATTTATGCAAAATGAACAGACCTTTTACCCCACTGGGAGGCTGTAAGCATGGGAAAAATTAGCTTCCCAGAACTCTGCAAGGCCCATGTCTATAGCTCTCCCAAAGGGCTGTAAAGTCTGCGGATGTACAAGAATGCTTCCAAGAGCAATGCCTTTCTACACTACATCTCTGCATAAATTTTAGACATAGTAAAATTCTGAAATAACAAATCTGTAGCCTTTCTTACCTAGAACTTTTCACTTACTCAGAATAAGAATTTATGAGCATTTGTTTTTAAGACATCTACTAACTTCAGGATTTTCTGTAGTTACTTAAAAACATATTACTAAAAATATGTAGCTTAAAAAAAATAAACAGGGCTGGAGAGATGGCTCAGTAGTTAAGAGCACTGGCTACTCTTGCAGAAGACCCAGGTTTGGTTCCCTACACCCACATGGTGGCTAACAACCATCTGTAAATCCAGTTCCAGGACATCCAACACCCTCTCCTGACCTGTGTGGATACTGCACAACATGGATACACTTACATACATGCAAGCAATACACTCACACTTCAAATAGAAAATAATAAAATATTTTTTATTAATTTTTTTATTTATTTCTGTATGTGTACGAATGTACTGTCTGCATGCAAGTTTGTGCACCTGTGTCGTGCAATGCCGCGGAGGTCAGAAGAGGGTGTCGGATTCCCCTGGAACTGGAGTTCTCCTGGAATTGGAGTTTCAGACGGTTCTCGGCCACCATGTGGGTGGGTGCTAGGGCTCGAACCCGGGTCCTCTGTAAGAGCAGTCGGCGCTCTTAACCAAAAATATTTTTAAGGAATAAAATTTAAAAATAACAAACATAAATATCTCATAGGCAATTTCTAAAATTATTCATGCCGCAGAATTCTTTTGTTGTTGTTGTTTTTTTAAGTGCTGTAATACTGGGGCTGAAGAGTCAGCTCAGTGGTTAAGAGGGCTTACTGCTTTTACCTGGATTACGTTCCCAGCACCTACAAGAAAACTCAGGCTGGGCATGATGGTACACCCCTTTAATCCTAGCACTTGGGAGGCAGAGGCAGGCGGATCTCTGTGAGTTCAAGGCCAGCCTAGTCTACAGAGTGAGNAAAAAAAAAAAAAAAAAAAAAAGAAAAGAAAAGAAAATTCACAACCACCTGTAACTCCAGTTCCAGGGAATCTGATGCCCTTTTCTGGGGACCATGGGCTCCTGCAAACATGTAGTACACATAAATTCACACAGGCAAACACAATATATAAATAATAAATAATACACATAAATAAATAAAACAAATCCTTGAATGCTATATTCTTACAAACAAGCTGTAAAATTTCAATAAGAGGGGAAAAAAAGCATTTATAAAGGAGACATGAAGATTAAAAGTATCAATGTTTTATGGTTCTGGTAAATCTGTAGCTATAATAAAAGCACAATTACTTCCTTTTTAAAGACATCATTTTTGTGTATGAGAGAGAGCACACTTGTGTAAGTCTATGTGTACCATGTGTGTGCATATGCCCACAGAGGCCAGAGGTCATTGGATTCCCTAGCACTAGAGTTACAGATGGTTGTGAGCCACCTGATATGGGTTCTGGGAACTGAACCCATGTCCTCTGCAAGAGTAGGTAACACTTGGGCTGGAGAGATAGCCTAGCGGTTAAGAGCACTAACTGCTCTTGCAGAGGATCCGGGTTCGATCCCCAGCACCCACATGGTGGCTAAGAACCATCTGTAACTCCAATTCCAGGAGAACTCCAGTTCCAGGGGAATCTGAGACCCTCTTCTGACCTCCGCGGCATTGCACAACACGGGTGCACAGACCTACATGCAGACAGTACATTCATACACAACAAAAATAAATAAAATTTAAAAAAAAAAAGAGTAGGTAACACTCTTAGCTGATGAGCCATCAAGCCTAGACACTTACTTCTTTAAATGGTAGAAAAAAATATAAACTAAACATAGACGATTAAAAAGATAATGTACAAAGCCGGGCGTGGTGGCGCACACCTTTAATCCTAGCACTTGGGAGGCAGAGGCAGGTGGATCTTTGTGAGTTCAAAGCCAGCCTGGTCTACAGAGTGAGTTTCAGGACAGCTCGGGCTACAGGGAGACCCTGTCTCGAAAAGACCAAAAATAATAATAATAATAATAATAATAATAATAATGTACAGACAGCACCTAGGATAGGGTCCAGTGTTTGTTTCACACTTTAATAAATAGATTCTTTCCTACCTCCCAAGTTTCTAAGGCTTTTGTTTTGTTTTTGTTGTTTTATTGTTGTTGCTATTGTTTTTGAAATACGGTCTCCCCATAGGCCCAGGTGTCCTGGAACTCACTATACAGACTAGGCTGGCCTCGATCTCACAGAGAGCAGCCTGCCTCTGCCTCTGCCTCCCAAGTACTGGGATTAAAGGTATGTACCATCATGCCCAGCTAAATTTTGTCTTTAAATACTCATTTTCAACTAAATCATACCTTGTCACCTTTTGAAATCTAAAATAGAGCAACAAGTCATCATGTTTTAAAGATTATCTTGCTACTCAAACTACTGTAGCTTCCAGAATCACTCACTGGCCATATTACCACATTTTCACTGGATGCACAGAATACAGGCAGGCATAAGAGATCAATGGGTAGAGTCTTCTTCAATGCCTAATCCAAAAAGCAATGAGCAGTCAAGTATATGATGGATCATACCTGTAATCTCAGCATTCGGGAAGCTGAGGCAAAAGGGCTGGCTGAAGTTCAAGATCCTGGACTATAGTGTAAGACTGTCTCAAAATACAACTACTACTACTACTGGGACTGCTGCTACTGCTATTACTACTACTACTACTACTACCAATAATAATAATAATAATAATAATAATAGTCAGGTACAGTGTTACACACCTATAATCCTAGAACTCAGGAGGCAGAGACAAGAGGATTGCTGAAATTTTGAGGACAGCCCAGTCTACATAGCAAGTTCCAAGCAAGACCCTGTATCAAAAAAAAAAAAAAATAACCTAACAAAAGCAAATGAACATCCATCAAACTTCTATTGGGTGAGGTACTCACACCTGTAATCCTATGCTTGAAAAAGGATTGCTAAAAATTGGAGGCCAGACTGGGCTATAACCGATATTCTGTCTCAAAAATCCAAAAAGATAAAGAAAAAACATTTAATTTGTATCAATGCCAATTCAGTTCCTTTTTTTTTTTTTTTTTTTTT
>VZQC01005780.1:4732165-4745258 GCA_009823505.1 Rhizomys pruinosus | reverse complement strand
TTTTTTTTTTTTTTTTGTCTTTTAGAGACAGGGTCTCCCTGTAGCTCCAGCTGTCCTGGAACTCACTCTGTAGACCAGGCTGGCCTTGAACTCACAGAGATCCGCCTGCAGTTCCTTTTAAGTTTAGGTAATTCACTTAAACATAACCACAGTAAATTTTTTTTGTGTCTTTTTGAGACAGGGTCTCCCTCTAGTCCCAGCTGGCCTGGAGCTCACTATGTAGACCAGGCTGGCCTTGAACTCACAGAGATCCACCTGCCTCTGCCTCCCAAGTGCTAGATTAAAGGCATGCACCACCACACCCACCACCACAGTAATTTTTTTAACTTAGAAAATAAAAATCAATTTAATCAGTAATTATGTATTACTTTATAACATTTCTTTCAAATAAAAATGGGTTCTTAAGCCTGTATCTGTGAGGCTGCACCCAGCAATTCAAGCCAGTCTGGGCAGCATGGCAAAATTTCATCTCAGAAAACAAAACAAAACTGACTTCTTGCCTTAATTTTCAGCATCAACCAATAAATACGCCTCTTAGAGATAAGTTTCTTAAATTATTGATGTAACTCAGTAGGTAGCAAAAGCTCAAAATTAACTACCATGAAAAAAATTATCTACATAGAGCAGGCAGTCAATATTTACTGAATAAGAGAATAAACAAATGAACTAATGTTGGTAAATATAGAACAGCACAAATTCTGAGTGAGTACAAAAGCAGATTTAAAAGTTAACTGCCATGAGGCATAGTGGAACACAACTATAATCTCAGCACTCAGAAGGCTAAGACAAGAAGATGAGGAATTCTAGGACAGCCTGGGCCTTGTCTCCATAAAAGAACCCCAAACAAAACATTATAGTCAGCTGCCAAGGAAAGGTGACTATAATCCCAGCACTGCTGAAGCAGGAGGATCTTGATTTTGAGGTCAACCCAGGCTACATACTTAGACCCCAACACCCCTTACCAAAAAAAAAACTGCCAATCTTAAATATTTTATCCATTTTATTCCTGGAAATGTTACTGGGTTTGTTGTTGTTGTTGTTTTAACTTATTTCTATTTTTAAAATTTTTTTAATGTGTATGAGTGTACTGTGTGAATGCAGGTGGATGCATCCGTGTGGTGCAATGCTGCAGAGGTCAGAAGAGGGTGTCGGATTCCTCTGGAACTGGAGTTAAAGGCAAGGCGGTTCTCACCCGCCATGTGGGTGCTGGGGATCAAACCCGGGCCCTCTGCAAGAGCAGTTAGTGCTCTTAACAGCTAGGCCATCTCTCCAGCCCCAAAATGTTACTGTTTTTACACACTGCATTGAAACCACTATCTTCTTAAAACTTTATAACTTCTAAAACTATCTTAATTCTAACTATAAATTTTGAGTTGTTCATGTGGTGCTGGCACGCCTTTAATCCCAGTGCTCGCAGATCTCTATGAGTTCAAGGACAGCCTGGTCTACATAGGGAGCTCCCCAGGCCAGCTGGGGCTACTGGGAGGCCCTGTCTCAAAGAATAAAAAAAAAAAAAAAAAAAAAAAAAAAAAAGAAACTTACATTTTGAAACAGAAAATTAAAGTAATATCAGAAGCAAGAAAAAAAAATCTGAAAACATATACAACTCAAAATCATTTTACAAGCATAGACAAGTGAAGTTTAGAAAATAGATTATTTCTGAGGTTTAAATAGTCACAGTAACCAAAAATAACCTACTGACCTCTCACTATATGCTAGGGACTTAAAGGCATCCTCATTTAGTTCTCACATAGTATCTTCAAACTAAGTTCATTCATGTGTGTGTGTATTCTCTCTCTCTTTCTCTTCCCCCTTACCCCTGCCCCACTCTCCTGCCTCCTCCCCTCTCTCCCTCCCCCAGTCCCCTATCTAGGACCTCATTCTGTAATCCAAGATTAGAATTCATAAAGCCCAGGCTGGCTGGGCTGGCCACAAACTTTCCTCTTGCTTCCTGAATGCTGGGATTACAGGCATAAATCATCACAACCATTTTAGTTATTCCCATTTTTTTTTTTACAGATAAGGAAAATTAAGCTGCTATTCAGAAAAGAAAATTTGCCTAAGGTCTCTTGGCTAGTACCAGAACAAATCTGACAGACACACAAAAACTCAGGCTTCTCTCAGCATCTGCCTGATTAAATTTCCTCCTATTGATCCTCTTACATGGGCAAAAAGCAAAAATAAATAAATATATTCACACAGGTTAAATTTGAGGCTGAAAGATCGTATCCCTCAAAAGCTACTTCTAAAAAATATTTTCTTTATTATTTTTATTTTATGTGTATGAGAGTTATGCCCGAATGTGTGTAAGTGCACCCGTGTCGTGCAGCACCCTTGGAAGTCTGAAGAGGGTATTGGATCCCCCTGGAACTGGGGTTATGGACAGTCGTTAGCCACCATGTGGATGCTAGGATTCAAGCCCAGGTCCTCTGCAAGAGCAGCCAGTGCTCTTAACTGCTGAGCCACCTCTCCAGGCCCCCAAAAGCTACTTTTTTTTCTCCCTGATAAAAAATTTAGTCTTGGGGCTGGAGAGATGGCCTAGCGGTTAAGAGCGCCAACTGCTCTTGCAAAGGACCCGGGTTTGATCCCCAGCACCCACATGACGGCTGAGAACCGTCTTTAACTCCAGTTCCAGGGTAGTCTGATGCCCTCTCCTGACCTTGGGCGGCATTTCACATCACGGATGCACAGACCTACATGCAAACAGTACATTCATACACATAAAAAAATAAATAAAAATTTAAAAAATTTAGTCTCAAAAAGTCATATTACCAATATTCGTCAATGTAACACTTGACTTAATTCCTGTTTTTAGAAAGGAACTGTTGAATCATTCTGTGAAGCTGGAATGGCAGGGTGAGGGTCTTTGCTTCCTCTGCTGTTCACATCCAAGCTGCACACCCGCTCTACCTCAAGAATTCTAATCATGTAGAATTTCTGGGTAAATACAGTAACAAGAAACCACAAACCTTTTCCAAATAGACCACAAGCAAATGAAACTAAACTGCATTCAAAGTACTATTATCCTGACAGGCTACTGACAGCTATTATCTCTGAAAACTAATGTTTTCAACTGCGATGCAACAATATATGAATAATGAGAATGGCACATCAAAAAATGACACCATGTATAAAATTTATTTACATATATTTTTAATTTTTTTTATGTTATGTGTATGTTTTACCTTCACGTAAGTGTACCAGAGGCCAGAAGAGGATGTCAGATCCCCTGGAACTGGAGGTAAGGATAGTTGTCTGCCATCTAAGTGCTGGGAACCAAATTGGGTTCCCTCCAAGAAGAGCTAGTGCTCTTAACCAAGGAAGGATCTCTCCAGCCCCTACTTATATTTTAAACAGAATAAATATATTCTGAGCAACCAACACCAATTCAAAAGGAAGAGAAACTTAAATTATTTTCCTTAAGCCGATAAAAGCCACTGGCAACTGTAGTTCTTACATGGATTCGGAAATTAGATTAACAACATAATTTAATTTTAAAAAACTAAAGCTATTTCCATACCTACAAAGATAAGAAGGCAGTTAAGAGCAGGGCACTAGCCAAATACACATGGATGGGGGGGGGGAGCAGGGCATGATGGCACATGCTTTTTTTTTTTTTTTTAAAGGCTACAGCACCCAGTATTCCCAGGCTGATTCCCAAGCAGTCTCCCATCCAAGTACCAACCAGGCCTGACCCTGCTTAGCTTCCAAGATCAGAAGAGATCGGGCACGTTCAGGGTGGTATGGTCATAGACTTGGTTTTTTTGTCTTTTTGAGACAGGGTCTTTCCTGTAGCCCCAGCTGTCCTGGAACTCACTCTGTAGACCAGGCTGGCCTTGAACTCACAAAGATCCGCCTGCCTCTGCCTCCCAAGTGCTAGGATTAAAGGCGTGCACCACCACACCTGATGGCACACGCTTTTAATCTTGGCACTTGGAAGGCAGAGGCATGGGTGGATCTCAGTGAGATCTAGGCCAGCCTGGTCAATATGGCAAATTCCAGGCCAGCTGGGTCTGCAGGGAGAACCTGTCTCAGAAACGCCAAAAAAAAAGGAACTCACTCTGTAGGACCAGGCACTGGCCTATGAACTCACACTAACGACACTTCTGCCTGACTCTGGGCTCGCCTGTTCTGGGATTTAGAAGTTGTGGGCCACACGCCCGGCTTTCCTTCTCTTTCTTAACTGGGTCTCCCTGATCGCCCAGCTCATCTGGAACTCGCTATGTAGACCAGGCTGGCTCTCTTGCCTCCTGAGTGCTGGGGTTAAAGACCTGTGCCACCATGCCTGGTGAGAGTTTCTTTAAATTTAAATTGCCAGCTAATTTTGAGCAGGACAGATTTTATTCATTTTTAAGCACTTGTTACTTGCTTTATTATATTCTTAGTATAGGTAAGCATAAAGAAGAAGAAGAAGAAGAAAAAAACAAATGCTCCAGCAATCCGGCTACCTTGATGTTGCTGCTCAGGTTCAAAATACATGCACAGTTTGGGGTGGGGAGAGGATATGATTATAAATTCTAGCTGTATGTAAATGGCATTAAAATAAGTCCCCCCCCATCAGCTTTTTCCTACACCCCTGTTGGTTCTCAGAGGCTCTAGACAGAAGTAACCATATTTAAAAGCCTCTCTCTTCTCTTCGCCTGCCCTCTCCCCCTGTCCCTTTCCATCCCCTTCCCTCCCCGCCCACCTTTCTTGTTTCCTCTGTGTCTCCTCTTTGAACTCAATCTTCTTATTTCTTCTCCTGATTTTATTAATTACAAATATATACAATTACCCCTGGCTTCCCCAAATATTTTAAAACCATACTAGTTATCATTTTAATATTCTGTGCCTCTGTCCCTTAGTAGTAGGTGTTGTCTCTCAGCTCTTGCTAGATCATGCTGGCATAGCAAACCTCAGGATCTCAGTGTCTTTTGTGGAATGGCTGCATTATACTTCATTGATCTTATTTTGAAGCCTGGCTGAAGGAACATCCAGGTCTGAAATACCCTGTTATTGTGGCAGAAGGAAAGAACAAGAAACTGTGGGAAGTATATGATTACTCTTAAAGCTTTTAGTCATTGCATACCAGCTCACAAGACATCAGACAGAACAGGGTCAAGTTCCTTGTGGGGTAGGGATGTGTACTCTTCCCACAGGTAAGGCTAAGTAATATTTTTAAGGAAGGAAAGTAGAGATTGGATAATTAGGAACAATAATATAGCCATACCACATGAAGTGCTCAATAAATGCTCACTGTATAGGTTGTTTAGTATCTGTGTTAGTTTTAGTTTGGCCTCTTAAATGGAAAACTTCAAACATACAAAGTCGGAACAGTGGCATGTTGAACCTCCATGTTCTTTAGAGTGTGTGTGTGTGTGTGTGTGTGTGTGTGTGTGTGTGTAACAGAAGCAGGTAATTAACCTCTGGAAAAAATAACATTGCAACAGATTTGATTTGCAAGAGGTTTCATTTCTCACTGAGCTTCTGTTGGAATGATGCCAGTTGAAAGGAATCCCAGTTCTTAATGGCTTCAAGTCTTCTGGGAGCTCAGTTAGTGCTATCATTTGATCTGGAGAGGAATATCAGAGTCTCCTGTGAAAATCCTGTGCTCACCTATGCTACTAGTTGTGCAGAGAAAAGATCTATCACATCCTTAAGGCAGTCCCAGTGAAATGTTAAGTGTTAATTATGTGGTAACGGAGCAGAGAGTTTCCCTTCTATTTGTCCCAGCGGTTTTGATGAGTTAGTCTCATCTATGGTAAAGGACCTTTGGCCTAGATGTAACTTGAACATCACAGCAGACATACCACCTGCCTACTGATCTCTCCCTCAGGAAGTTGCTGCTTATAAAGGGGAATTAAGTGCCTTTTGGAAGGCCTTGTTCAAGTCATTCCATCCCATATCCCCACCCCTAAATGTTTTTACATAACTTTAGATGTGAAAGATATTACAAAATAATCTAGATTTTATATAGTCGTTAAGGTAGTATTATTGTTCATATTTCCTGTGGTATTCTAATGGAATATTAAATATTCTGTTACAAATAAAAAATGGGGTTCTAGAGCGCTCGATATTTCATTGTGATTATACATGGGTTCAGGAATGCTCATCCCTCTGAGACTTACAAGCCAAGTATTCTGGGGCTGGGAGCGAGTAAAGCGAGCAAAAATTTTTCTATCTCAGAAAAACAAAAGCAAGAAAGTAAATGATTCCCTTTTTCTTTAGTTTTGCTTTTGCGCTTATTTTTGGTGCTCACAGTTGCGAATCCAAACACTATGAGATAAATGACGCCCTAACTCTAGAAGAGAAGGTATAGTTTTCTTAACAATTGTTAAATGATGTTTATAGTAGGATAGCGTAGAGAGACTCAAAAAATTTAAATCTACCATGATAAATTATATAGATCGCTTTAACAACCAAGTGAAAGCTCAGGCAGTCAAATTTATGGAATAAGCTGGAATAAGAGATAAACAAATGAAACTAAATTATATGGTAATATAGAACGCAACAAATATAATAGATACGTGTGTTATGACAAGTACACAAAAAGACTAAGGATATATAAATTACGCTCTCGACTGTGACAATAGATGAACTAACCAATTCCTATTAATCTCTCTCATTATTCACTCTAGTATTAGGGCTATTAGACAATGATATGCAGTGTCTAGGAGGATCTATGTCTAGCGATCCACGTCGTGCGGCCTGTGCTTTCTCCACGATTAAAGCAATGAGCCCCTCCGAAAACAAACATGATATTTGACGCTATCAGCTTTGAAGTGGAACACAGGGTGACTTGTAGTTCACATTCCAGACAATGCTGTGAACTCAGGCTTCGAAGCGAGGTCATCCTATCGCATTTGTGTCGTACTGGCTCCTACCAGCTGCTCTACACAGTGCATATAATGAGACACCTCATAACAACCCCTTAACGCGAGAATGTTAAAAAAGCAAACTGTCACGAAGGTGTTCCTTGAGAGATGTATCACGCTTTCTATCCATTTAATATTCCCCTAGGGACTTAATTGTGTACTAGGTGTCTTAGGTTAGTTGTTGTTGCTTTTTTAACTTAATGTTCTATTTTGGTAGAAAATATTTTCTTTTAATGTGGTTCAGATGGGTCTGTTTACAATGTGGCGCCTGCGAATGCAGGTTGGGTCGCATTTCCGCTCTGGAGATTGCTCGAATGCTAGCAGATAGGTCAGAGAGGGAGACAGGCGGTGTCGGACTGTCTCTAGGCAAGGAGTAGAGACCCCGTTTAAACATAGCGCCAAGAAGAGGTACATACAACAAAAACATTGTCTCATGCGGCACATGTGACCACCGGTGCCTCGGGATCAACCTCGCGGGCCCTAACTGCAAGAGCAGTTTAGTGCTCTTAACAGCTAGGCCATCTCTCGGTCGAGCCCCAAAAATCGTTCCGTGATTCTTTTACCCTCATCACCGATGCCCTATGGGTAAAAGCCACCTTAAGTCGTGCTTAAAACTTTTATAACTTCTAAAGAGCTTCTCATCTCTTACTTCTATAACTTAGTAAGATTTTTTGAGTTGTGTGTATCACTTTGTGTAGCAATGGCACCGCCTCTTGTGGTAATCCCGAGGTGGACTCAGTCAGAGTCCTGTCGTAATGAGTCAACGAGACGGTCCTCGGTGTAGGCCCTCATAATAGAAGAGAAAGAAACTCCCCAGAGCACAGACTAGGAAGCTAGACCATGGGATGCCGGACCATGCCTCTCACAAAGAGATAAAATAAAAAAAAAAAAAAACAAACACCCACACAACAGCAACACCCATCTAAATTTGTATTGAATAGCAGCATAATAATTAAGGTGGCCCTGCTCTAAACTGCCTAGTTCTTATATCAGTACATGTTCAATGTTGAGAGAATAATGAAAGTCTGAATAAGAACCTTATAGTTTTTTAAATATAACAACTCATAATATCATATTTACAAGACATTTAGATCAATGATTGTGATAGATACTGTAATTATTGCAAGATAGATCCATGTTAGTGGTATTACTTGACGCATTTTTAGCACAATGTAGGTTTCAGTATATACATATCAGTTAATAATATAAGGCGCTAAATCTAGAACTCTTAGCTCATCTCTACCTTCCTATTGCTATGAGGAATTTGTTGTGGTGCTCAGGCTAATAAAGGCTATACTCATCATTTTATGCTGTTTCATCAACATAGTAAATCTTTCAAAACATTAAGTTGGCATGTTCGGAGTTCGTTTGGGTAGGATGTGAATCTTTCTCATCTCTCTCTTCGTGGTTTCTCAACGCGGCCTTACCCCCTGCCCAGGCACCACAGCTGCCATCTCCTCCCCTTCTCTCCTCTCCACGCTAACGAGTCCCCCACACTATTTCTCGTCCCAAGCCTAAGACCGATCCTCATTACTGAATCCGAAAAGTACATGAGATTCCAAATAACCAAGTAATCCACGCCTGGCTGGGAAGGCCATCCCAAGTAACCTTTGCCGTGCTTGACATTCCTGGAATGCTGGGATTACAGGCATAAATATCAACAAACCATTTTTAGTTATTCCCATATTTTTCTGTACTCTCCAGATAAGTGATATAATTCTAGAGCTGCCTCATCTCTCAGGCATATAGGAAGAAAATTTCTCGACTACCCATAAGGTGCTCGGTTGGCTAACCACCAACGTAACCTATGAACAAATACTGAAAGACACATCAAAAAACTCAGGCTTCTAAACTCAGACATCTGCCTTTGAATTAAATATTCCATCCATATATGATTCCTCTTACATGTAGCTCACCAATAAGAGTCAACCAAAAATAGATAATTAAACTCCACAAACAGTGTTTAAATTATGCAGGACTAAAGTATAGTATATCCCTCAAAAGCGTACTTCTAAAAAATTGAGTTTCCGCTAGTTGTTTTTTTATGATATAACATATTGTTGTCAGAAGTTATAATAGCCTTCAGTATAGTCCGAGTACATTGTGCGGATAATCCGATACATACTGTTGGGTAGTGGATTGCAAGAGGGTTTGCAAGGCCCGTTGTCTGTCATTTTGGGCTTGATGGGCACTTCACCTTATTGGAAAAGTCATGAAGAGTTTGGTATTGGATTTCTCCCTCTGGTAATTCCTGTGGTTGTATCTGCTATACATGGACCCACGCCGTTAGCCACCAGGGATGTAGAGAGATGCTTATAGGATTCAAGCACATTAGGGATGTCCTCTCGTGACAAGAAGTCTCTGTCGCAGATGGCGGTACTTAACTGCTGAGCCACCTCTCCCAGGGACCCCCAAAAGCTACTTTGTCTTGTGGTGGCCTCCGTGATAGACCAAAATATTAGTTCGGTTCGTGCTGGAGAGATATGGGTGAACAGCAGAGGAAGCAAAGACCCTCACCCTTTCGCTCGCGGTGGTTTAGAGCGCAGGTCCAACGCTCTCTTGCTCAAAGGACCACCGGGGATTGTTGATCTCTCCCCAGCACACCACATGGTTCCTTTCTTGCGAACTGAAAAAGCAAGGGAAAAACAGTTCTATATTAAACTCCTCAAGTTCCAGGTGTTAGGCTAGATTCTGATGCCCGTCTCCTGACCATTGGCTGCAAATTTCACTGACTCACTTGGTATGTCGAGACAGAGAACCTAAATCTCTATCATGAACAAATACAGAAATCATTAACATTACATTCATAAAAAAATTAATATTTAATTGTAAGTTTTTAAAAAATTTTAGTCTCGAAAAAGTAATGATTATCCAAATATTCCGTCTCAATTGGGTACACACTTGAATCTTTAATATCCTGTTTTAGAGAGTGCGAACTTGTGCATCCGTGTTGAATCATTCTGTGAAGCTGGAATGGCAGGGTGAGGGTCTTTGCTTCCTCTGCTGTTCACATCCAAGCTGCACACCCGCTCTACCTCAAGAATTCTAATCATGTAGAATTTCTGGGTAAATACAGTAACAAGAAACCACAAACCTTTTCCAAATAGACCACAAGCAAATGAAACTAAACTGCCATTCAAATACTATCTAATCTGACAGGATACTTGACAGCTTATCTCTGAAAACCTACATGTTTTCATGCGATGCAACAATATATGAATAATGAGAATGGCACATCAAAAAATGACACCATGTATAAAAATTTATTTTACCATATATTTTTAATTTTTTTTATGTTATGTGTATGTTTTACCTTCACGTAAGTGTACCAGAGGCCAGAAGAGGATGTTCAGGATCCCTGGAACTGGAGGTAAGGATAGTTGTCTGCCATTCTAAGTGCTGGGAACCAAATTGGGTTCCCTCCAAGAAGAGCTAGTGCTCTTAACCCAAGAAGGATCTCTCAGCCCCTACTTAATATTTTAAACAGAATAAAATAATATTCTGAGAACCAAATCACCAATTTCAAAAGGAAAATGAGATAACTTAAATTATTTTTCTTAAGCCGATAAAAGCCACTGGCAACTGTAGTTCTTACATGGATTCGGAAATTATGCATTAACAACATAATTTTAATTTTAAAAAAACTAAAGCTATTTTCCATACACTTACAAAGATAAGAATGCAGTTAAGAGCAGGGGCACTAGCCAATTACACGATGGAATGCGGGGGGGGAGCAGGGCATGATGGCACATGCTTTTTTTTTTTTTTTTTTTTAAAGGCTACAGCACCCAGTATTCCCAGGCTGATTCCCAAGCAGTCTCCCATCCAAGTACCAACCAGGCCTGACCCTGCTTAACTTCCAAGATCAGATGAGATCGGGCACGTTCAGGGTGGTATGGTCATAGACTTGGTTTTTTTGTCTTTTTTGAGGACAGGGTCTTCCTGTAGCCCCAGCTGTCCTGGAACTTTCACTCTGTTAGACCAGGCTGCCTTGAACTCACAAAAGTCCGCCTGCTCTTGGCCTTCCCAAGTGCTGGGATTTAAAGGCGTGCACCACCACACCTGATGGCACACGCTTTTAATTCTTGCACTTGGGAAGCAGTAGCAATGGGTGGATCTCAGGTGAGGACTAGGCCAGCCTGGTCAATATGGCAAATTCCAGGCCAGCTGGTCTGCAGGAGAACCTGTCTCAGAAGAAACGCCNAAAAAAAAAAAAAAAAAAAAAAAAGGAGGCAATTAAAAGGAAATTATTTCAATAATAGTATTATACTATTTCCATTATGTTACCTATAATTTAGTCACTAAATTACATTAAACACTCTTTGATGGCACAATTGTCACATGCCAAGCTACAAACTAAAGAAGGAATTATCTCTTTAATTTGCTTCCCACTATTTCCAAAATGATCCTACATGTATAACATAATGCCTCTTATTCCCTAGACCACAGGAATGACAAACTTACTCATTACAATGACATCTTGTGCTGAAATGGAGACTTGAAGGCCTTCAGATTCATTAACCTGAGGAGATGTGGGTGGTTTTAATGATTTCTAAACTAAAATTAGATTCCTGTACTTTAATTACATTATCACTGGGACTGCCTTAAGGATGTGATAGATCTTTTCTCTGCACAACTAGTAGCATAGGTGAGCACAGGATTTTCACAGGAGACTCTGATATTCCTCTCCAGATCAAATGATAGCACTAACTGAGCTCCCAGAAGACTTGAAGCCATTAAGAACTGGGATTCCTTTCAACTGGCATCATTCCAACAGAAGCTCAGTGAGAAATGAAACCTCTTGCAAATCAAATCTGTTGCAATGTTATTTTTTCCAGAGGTTAATTACCTGCTTCTGTTACACACACACACACACACACACACACACACACACACACACTCTAAAGAACATGGAGGTTCAACATGCCACTGTTCCGACTTTGTATGTTTGAAGTTTTCCATTTAAGAGGCCAAACTAAAACTAACACAGATACTAAACAACCTATACAGTGAGCATTTATTGAGCACTTCATGTGGTATGGCTATATTATTGTTCCTAATTATCCAATCTCTACTTTCCTTCCTTAAAAATATTACTTAGCCTTACCTGTGGGAAGAGTACACATCCCTACCCCACAAGGAACTTGACCCTGTTCTGTCTGATGTCTTGTGAGCTGGTATGCAATGACTAAAAGCTTTAAGAGTAATCATATACTTCCCACAGTTTCTTGTTCTTTCCTTCTGCCACAATAACAGGGTATTTCAGACCTGGATGTTCCTTCAGCCAGGCTTCAAAATAAGATCAATGAAGTATAATGCAGCCATTCCACAAAAGACACTGAGATCCTGAGGTTTGCTATGCCAGCATGATCTAGCAAGAGCTGAGAGACAACACCTACTACTAAGGGACAGAGGCACAGAATATTAAAATGATAACTAGTATGGTTTTAAAATATTTGGGGAAGCCAGGGGTAATTGTATATATTTGTAATTATAGTAATCAGGAGAAGAGATAAGAAGATTGAGTTCAAGAGGGAGGACAGAGGAAACAAGAAAGGTGGGCGGGGAGGGAAGGGGATGGAAAGGGACAGGGGGAGAGGGCAGGCGAAGAGAAGAGAGAGGCTTTTAAATATGGTTACTTCTGTCTAGAGCCTCTGAGAACCAACAGGGGTGTAGGAAAAAGCTGATGGGGGGGGACTTATTTTAATGCCATTTACATACAGCTAGAATTTATAATCATATCCTCTCCCCACCCCAAACTGTGCATGTATTTTGAACCTGAGCAGCAACATCAAGGTAGCCGGATTGCTGGAGCATTTGTTTTTTTCTTCTTCTTCTTCTTCTTTATGCTTACCTATACTAAGAATATAATAAAGCAAGTAACAAGTGCTTAAAAATGAATAAAATCTGTCCTGCTCAAAATTAGCTGGCAATTTAAATTTAAAGAAACTCTCACCAGGCATGGTGGCACAGGTCTTTAACCCCAGCACTCAGGAGGCAGAGAGGCCAGCCTGGTCTACATAGCGAGTTCCAGATGAGCTGGGGCTACAGGGAGACCCAGTTAAGAAAGAGAAGGAAAGCCGGGCGTGGTGGCCCACACCTTTAATCCTAGCACTCGAGGCAGAGGCAGGCAGATCTTTGTGAGTTCAAGGCCAGCCTGGTCTACAGAGTGAGTTCCAGGACAGCTGGGGCTACAGGGAGACCCTGTCTCAAAAAGACCGGGGGGGGGGGGGGGGGGG